>JAYJML010000273.1:0-53000 GCA_035610835.1 Ophiura sarsii | reverse complement strand
TGCCAGGGTTGTTCAGGAGAGCATTGATGGTGATCTGTGGATTGTTGTTAGCCTTTCGCAATACTTTTCTTGCCAAACAAGGGGACACCGCTGGCTTCCGACTGCATCCTTCAATGTTTTTTAGTGAGTTGAACGTCTTGTTCTTCGTAATTATGCTTTGTGTGGTGGATTCTTACACTTGGAATTGTTTCGAAATAGCTCCGTAGCCTTTCCCCTCTTTGTGAGCATTCACAATATGCACAAAAAGGTTATTTGATCTTCTTCGCCATGCTGTCAAGGAGCTAGAGTGTTGTCCTATAATATTCCTCACTGTACATTCAATAGGACACATTTGTAATGCATCCACATTGTATGCACACATCATGGAATAATTACATAACAATATAAAAGCCTATCACACAATATAAAGAATGTTTGGAATGTGTATTATCACAAAAAGTGGCCTCAATCCTTAGACTTGGTATGGGGTATGAATAATTTTGGACAGGCATAAAAACATAATTCTTGTTCAATTCTATTGTTATGCAAAAAATGTTGAGCCCAAATATATTGATTTGTACTTGCAAACGAATTGTCTTTAGTGCAAAGCGAAAGTTCCACCACTCCAGCTGGTATAGATATGAGAAAAACGCAAAAAACTCATATTTTCCAAGGGGTATGAATAATTGTGGGCTTAACTGTAGGTGGCCGCCGGTTTATGAAAAACGCATGACTCGCGCGTGGAGCATTTTTGGTCATCGAGTTGAAAATTGGGCCAGCAATCAGAACATCTACCTTGAACACTGTCCACGCGGCTATTAGCTTTACCATTATACAAAACAGATTTTTCAGAAATCTTTCCCAATTTTCACAGTCTACCTCAAGGATTACTGAAACAATACTAGGCATGTTTGTCCTCATTTAGATGTATTTTCTCATGGTGATTACAAATTTAATTATGAAATTCAATACTTTTGACATTTTTGGAACATTGTGTGACATTTTGGAATATCGTCTGCAGAAGCCTGCCGCGCCGAGAAAGTGTTAAACACTGGTTAACCAGAATGATATGTGTTTCTATTCAAAGCGAATGAAATAAAGATAAATGTTTTTGGACTATTCTTTCAGAAAACTTATCAGTGCTCAGAATACAAAGACAAACAGGCCTATAATATCAGTGACTTATATGATTTTTCTTTGTGCACTGAACCATGATATTATGTTTTCTGAAAGGTCCCATACAAGAATATATAATTCTATTCATTAAAAATATACCATGAGTTACCATGAATAGAAAAACATCACATTCTAGTTGTCAGTAGATAAATCTCAGCCATTAATGAATATGGAATCTTCAGCTACACAGAAAACTTTTCTGGGTCAAAGATGGGTCAAGTGACTCATTTGCAGTGGGTCATCTCACATTACCCGTCTAGCTGTGTCAAGTGGCCGTGTCCCAGCGAAGCGACCCACCTATGATGAGTCGGTGCGTTCCGACCCATTTGAACTGACCCACCTAAGATGAGTCAATGAATTTTAATGGGTCGTTCGACACGTTGACTCACGTGAGATGGGTCTGTGTAGTCTGGACCCATTTGAATTGACCCACGTAAAACGTAGACATGAGTCAATGGATTTTAATGGGTCGCCTTCGACACGTTTACTCATTTGCAAGTGTGTAAACATCGCTAAAAAAATCGTGATTGGTCGAAATATTATGGGATAGCCCAGGCAACATGACAACATTCACACGCAACGCAAGTCTCCGCTGCGGCCATCGGACGTTTGTTGTCATGTTATATTGTGTTGCAGTCCGTCCGGGTTGCGGTCAAACAAGGTAAGTTTTTAAACGATATTTATGTATTATTTCATGAAACATACTTGTGTGATATTCAACAAGCAATGACATGGTGCTGTAGAGCTGCACATCAAATTCAAGTCCGGGATCAAGTAATTTTCATGAATTTCATTCCTAGCAGGTGTCCAAATTTGGCCACCGATTTAGTGGCCAAATTCTCCCACCAAGACAAAATGCGTAATAAATTCACTATTTTTCATGTTTGAAACCCAAAATAATTGTTCCAATGGAGTAAAAATCTGTTGGGGTTAGGTTTATGTTTGATTTCCTGTTTGAATTAAGCAACTTCTGATACTTGTTGAAGAGATGAAGAACATTCTGTGATTTTGGGTTTGAGACTGACCCACTAGCCTAAATAATGAGTACCGGTACTTGTGGCCAATGAAATAGTACAAGGGGTGTGTCAGAAACATCCATTCAGCATCAAGCAAAAGTGTTGTCTATTGTAAAAAAGTTTTTGTAGTGATAGGCGGCACAATCCCGGGGGGGGGGGGGGGGGGGGGGACTGACATTTGAAAAGGGTATAGGTATGTGCCTGCTGAAGACCCCCCTTTTTCACCCTCTGCTGCTAGTTCTTATGACCCCCTTTTGAGCCTGCATCAGTTCTTAAGATCCCAATTTTATTGAAAATTCAAAAATCGCGAAATTTTGCGTTCCAAAGCCCCAATTTTGTGTTCCAAAGCCCCAATTCTTCGAAAATGTTGCGTTCTTAAACCAAAATAAATCGAAAATTGTACTATAGGCCAGTTCTCAAGACCTATTTTTTGAGAATTTAAGACCCTATTTTTCGGCATAAAATCCACTCCGTTCAGTTCTGTAGCCCCCTTTTTGAGACCCTGGGCGGCACACCCCTACCCAAAAAAAAGTTGAGTCCCCCCCCCCTAGTAAAATGTAACCATGAATTGTTTTTAAGCGACGCAAAATATATTGGTATCAAGTTCAGCTATCGATACATGACGAATAGAAGATGGCATTTTGTATGTGGAAGCGCTACTTTTGGATTTAAACTGTAAAAGTGTAAATACTGGCAAAATGTCCACTTGCCACAAAATGACTGAAATTTCATCATTTTTCTGGCAAAACGCAACGAAGAATTTTTTTGAAGCGACACAAAATATTTAGGTATTGACTAGTTAAACAATTGATATATGAAGGGTAGAATATGCCATTTTTGTGTGGAAGCGCTACTTTTGGATTAACTGTAGTGTAAATACTGGCAAATGTCCACTTGCCACAAAATGACTGAAATTTCATCATTTTTCTGGCAAAACGCAACCAAGAATGTTTTTGAAGCGACACAAAATATTTAGGTATTGAGTTAAACAATTGATATATAAAGGGTAGAATATGCCATTTTTTGTGTGGAAGCGCTACTTTTGGATTAACCGTAAATACTGGCAAATATTAGCGGGCATATTTGCCAGTCCACTGGCAAATTTGCCAGGCTGGACAATTCGGACACCTGCTAGGAATGATTTTGCTTCTGATTCAGAATTCGCCGTCTGGTCTTACCGTAACTCGCCGGCTGGTCTTACCGTAACTCGCCGTCTGGTCTTACAGTGACTCGCCGGCTGGTCTTACCGTAACTCGCCGGCTGGTCTTACCGTAACGTGCCGGCTGGTCTTACCTTAACTCGCCGTCTGGTCTTACAGTGACTCGCCGGCTGGTCTTACCGTAACTCGCGGGCTAGTCTTACCGTAACTCGCGGGCTGGTCTTACCGTAACTCGCGGGCTTGGTCTTACCGTAACTCGCCGGCTGGTCTTACCGTAACTTGCCAGCTGGTCTTACCGTAACTCGTCGGATTGGTCTTACCGTAACTCACCGGATTGGTCTTACCGTAACTCACCGGGTGGTCTTACCGCAACTCGCCGGCTGGTCTTGCCGAAACTCTCCCATAACTTACCGCCCCATAACTCACCGTTTATCCATCCCCATTTATGTGCATATTTAGTATTGTTTATCTCTGTATTATTGTTTCAGAAAATACAGCACAGTTGTTGAATAATAAAAGTGACTACAGAAGAAAGACATTTAAATAGATAACTTTACTTCCTGGTCAATATTGCATCAACGTGCAAACCGCATCCTCGGGTTACAAACAGTACGATCTCATCACAAATAGACTAAACAAATCTCCTAGTCCTAATCACATGTTATTACTGTTAGCAACTATAGAATGTGAACATCTGCATTCAGATCTAATTCTAAAGCCTATATTTTAATATTTTTTTTACTTCTGTATTCATTTTACAGCAAAAGCCTACTTGTACTGACGTACAAAATGTAGTGATGGTTAAGTGAACAAAATCCGAAGGTGTCAAGTGTAGTTTCCAAATCTTCGCCAGTGCCAGGGTGTCTGAAGATGTCAATACAGAAAGGTGGGTGTTTGAATTTTAAATAAATTTAGTTTAAATGAATTACCATCCACATTGTAAATATTGATCAGTGATGTCATTTTACATGAATGCCCTATGAGTGTGAACATTGTAATAAATTCTTTTCGCGAAAAACGCCACTAACAAAAACATTTCATTCAGATCTAAGGGAGCGTTCATAAACACTTTGGTTGGTATGGCGTGGAAAAATTATAAGGGGGGGGGGGTCCAAAAATGCTGATACTCTGCAAAGGGGGTCAAAAAAGTTTTGAAAACCCTTAATTATAGGGATCAAAAAAGTTTAAACACTCGTTAATGTCAACATTTTCTAGGGCCTTCACCCCCTGACCCCTGCTTACCTATGCACAGTATTTTGTTCATAGGTTTCAGTGACATTTAACATTTCAAACCCGGATTCACACTCACAGTCTCACAATGTTGTGATGGCATACAAATTTAGAGAGGGATCCCCATCTGTACAGGTGGGTGACGGGCCAGGTGCGGCAGCCAGCAGCCATACCTTTCCATATAGTGTGGGGGTGGCAAGTCAATATCTTTTCCAGGAGACACCGTCAATCCTCGAATCTTTTTGGAAACAGATTTACTTGCAGATTTACATTTCTGATCATAAATCATAAATGTATTCCAAGATACAGATACGATTCTAGAAATTACCTCAACATTTAGAGTGAATTTAGAGTAAAAAAATAAACTGTTGGGTTAATTTTCACTCTATAAAACCATGACTTTGAAGTAATTAGGAATCGTATCGGCCTGTAACTTGGAATGTATTTTATGATTTATGATCAGAAATGTAAATCTGCAAGAAAATCTGCTTCAATTTGTTTCTCGAGAATTGAGGGCTGATCCAAAATTCCAAGTTCAGGTAAAAAAACAGTGGTGCTATGGATTGTGAGGAGGGGAGCCCCTGCCCCCCCCCCCCACCACTATCTTTGACTCATTCAGGGGGAATTACACCGATTCAGAGAAGTTTAAATATTTACTAATATCCCATTTCAAAACGTCAGTCAGTGGGAATTGAAACCAAATGTAGTATAAAATAGCAATTTTATCGTCCGCTACACACACTCGCTCGCGCAGGTCAAGGAATATCATCTTAAGCATGGCCAGTTTCATGTAATGAAATAAAAAGCAGAAAAGAATTTGCGCTACACATGCATGTCTTTCAAGAACAGATAATCGTGCAAAAGTTGTGTCTTTGGGGAATGGAGACCACACCCCTGATAACATCCCACTGGCAGTGGGCGTAACAGCCGGGGGCAGGGGAGGCCCCCCCTGAAGGTGCTCAGCAGGAAATTCAAACATACCCACCAGGAAAAATGGGGGAAGGGAAAAGAGGAAAAGAAGGGGGAAAGGGAAAGAAAAGAGAGAGAGAAAGGAAAAAGGGAGGAAAAAGAAAAAGGAAAAGGAGAAAAAAAGGGGAAATAAAGAAAATTTCGCAGTACAAAAAGCACCACAGTCAACAAATTGTTGACTGTTGTGCTTTTCGTACAGTGAAATTTTGTGACTGTGCGAATTTTTTTGACCCTACCCCCCCCCCCAAATTGTTGACTGTTGTGCTTTTTGTACTGTGAAATTTTGTGACCGTGCACATTTTTTTGACCCTACCCCCCCCCCCCCCCCCCACCCCCCCCCCCCCACCCCCCCCCCCCCCCCCCACCCCACACACACACACACACGTGAAATTCACAAGGTGACTGGGAAAAAATTTGGGGCAACCTTTTACGGAATTATTCTAACCAGGAATCTTTTTGGCTGTGCCCCCCTGACAATCCACCTCTGTTACGCCCCCCCCCCCCCCCCCCTGGCCACTGGTAAAGATGTGCGAGTCCTGACTCGCTCCAGATTTTGTATCTTCTGCCCTCCAAGCTGTGCCCATGTACAGAATAGAATATTATGTACCGGCCTATGTTTCTGATAAAATTGAGAATATGCTCTATTAAATCACAACAATAAGGTCTTTATGTAAAATAGTATAACTATATATTAACTATGTTTCTTGACCTTGACAAGAGGTCAGAGAAATGATAAGTTAAGGGGGGGGGGAGAAAAAAATTCTGGTTCAGTTATCAAGAAAAAAGGGGGGGGGGGGTAAAAATAATAGGCATAGCGAGAGAGAGGGGGGGGGGGGGTCAAAAAGTGTTGATGTACCAAAAATAAAATTTGCCAGCCACTCCACCGCCCACCCAAAGTATTTATGAACGCTCCCTAAGCCTATTTTAATAATTTTGTACTAATCCCTGCATTTATTTTACAGTAAAAGCCTACTGCATGTGTTTGTACTCGTACTGACATAAATGATGGTGAAGTGAACATAAACCGAAGCCGTCAAGTGTAGTTACCAAATCTTTGTCATGATGTCTGAAGCCCGTCTAAAGACATCAATAAAGGTAGGTGTTGAATTTGAAATAAATTATATATTTAATAAATTGCCATCCACATTGTAAAAACATTGATCTATGATGTAATTTTAATAATAATAATAAAGGTCTAACTTTTATTGTCATCGCAGCCAACTGGCTGAATTGTAACAACATTACAAATCATCAAATACATTAATAAACAATGCAACGTCCAGGCAGCAGCTAAATCAGCGCCAAGTTGCGACATAAACCAACATGAACAAACATACATAACCCCTATAAAGCAACCCCCCAATAGGCAATGTAAGTGCTTTGCCCAAGGACACAAACACATTGGCACCAGCGGGGCTAGAACTCACGACCTTATGATTATGAGACCGGCAACTACTCCACTGGACCACACGCGCTCTGAATGCCCTATGAGTGTAAACATTGTAACAAATGCTTTGCTCGGAAAACTAAAAAAATAATGGTAAGAGGGGAGTCCCAACAGATCACACACAAAAAACCGCTACAGGATCCCAAAGGGATACAAGAGGGAAGTGATAAAATGTAAAAGTAGCATATGTAAAAGATCACTAACACAACTGCAATGGTGGAGAACAATTTATACAAGAAACACCAAAAGGGAAAGGAAAATACGAAGAAGAAAAAGAGAATACACTACACTGTTTCCTTGTCTGGGGGCAGGGCGATCAAAACAACAGATTGATAGGTCTGTGTGCATGTCCCACCTAGATTGGGCTCGTTCTCAGGAGTGTTTGGTTGGTAGCCAGTGGTCCCATTTTTGTTAGGTTATATTTTCTTGGGATTTTCAAACACCCCTCCCTGTTATTTCTTGTTTTCTTGCTCAGCCTGCTGTCTTGACCTGCACTTAAGTCATTCAAGGTCCTCCACCCCACTTTTCTCAGTCTGCCTGTGTTCTCCAGCTTCCTATATTACATCATCCACTGTATTGTGTTATTGGCCATTATCCCACTCCTCTACTTATCCTTTTGTTCGATAGCTTATCCAGCTTTACAAAGGGAAAAACAAACATTGATCAGTAATGTCATTTTACACTATGAATGTGAACATTGTAAGAAATGCTTTGCGCAGAAAACGACACTGACAAAACACATTACGTTCAGATATAAGCCTATTTTAATATTTTTTTACTAACTGCATTTATTTTACAGTAAAAGCCTACTACATGTGTTTGTACTCGCACTGACATAGTGATGGTGAAGTGAACATAATCCGAAGGCATCAAGTGTTAGTTACCAAATCTTCGCCAGGGTGACCGAAGATGTCAATAAAGGTAGGTGTTGAATTTTAAATAAATATTAAATAAATTGCCATCCACATTATTGTCCAGGGTTGCACAAAGTGCGTGAGCAGGGAGCACCGCTCCCGGGAAATAATGAGCAGAATTGGGGAAATAATGCCAATTGGAAAAAGAAAAACTATTGGGTGAAAATTAAGGGTGAAAAAAAAGATGAAGAGAAAAAAATTGCAACTTTGGGTTATGAGCTGTGGTTGCACAGGTATACTAACGTGTTTATTGTTTTATTGCTTTTCCCCAGTAGCGGCGCTACAGGGGGGCAAGGGGGCATTTCCCCACAAAATAGTTTTGTGCTCCATCCCCCACTTTGCCCCCCTCCCCTAAAATAAAAAAAAAAACCAAAACAATGTAAGTTAAAATAAAATAAGAGAAAATCGACAATTTTAGCATGAAAAGGCCAGTTTTTCAAGCTTCGCGCACTTTTTTAAAACTAAATTAGGTTAATTTAGACAACATTTGACAATTTAGCGTAAAATGCCAAAAACAAAGTATCCACGCTTCGTGCACATCATTTGTTTCTTCATGCCCACCTAAAAAATCCAAATGCCAAATTATTACTATGGAACTGATATATATCTATATAAACAACACTATTATATAGCTAACATTGTAATCTGATTTTTATCAGACCTGTAAGTGTAGGTGGGGAATTGTTAAGCTCAAAACCTTGCTCCTGGGGAAGAAACAACTTTGTGCAACATAGAATACAAAATACGTTCAATCTAAATAAAATTTATTTATACATGAATGTACCCCATTAGTAAATATAATTTGTATATTTGAATTGTTTTATGATGTATGTGATCTTTTCAGCGGAAGAAATGATAATAAAAAATTATAAATGAGAAGAAAAAACCTTTGTGCAACCCTGTTGTAACCATTTGATAATAATATTAGGACGTGGCAGGTGACAATCATTTCTTGATATATCAGAAGTCTGTTCAACAGAGGAGAGGATGATATTATGCACAGCATCAAAGGCAGCCTATGATTATTTAATGGCAAAATACTTTGACTTTGGAAGTATCTACCAAGTATTTAATTTATCTTACTGTTTTGTATTTCCACTTCCAGAAATCTACCTCCAGGACAACTTGGCCTTCGAGACAACTCGGCCAAGACAACTCGGCCTTCGATATAACTCGTCCACAAGACAAACTCGGCCTCCAAGGAAAACAAACATCTAACGTTATTGGAAAGAAGTTATCACTGTAGAAATAAATTTGAATTGAATTGAACTGAAATCAAAATTAGAGTTTTGATTTAGAATACATTTGAAATTGAAATAAGAAATATATTTCAGGCAACACAGAATATAAAGCCACACATAACTTTGACCAGTTGGTATCAACAAATGTCAATAAATGATGAGTCATGCCAAATGTTTGAAGTGTTGCGTATTTATATTATAATTAGCTTCCTTCTTGCCATAACATTTATTGCAGGTATGGAAATACCCAGCACCCATGTTTCCCTGGGTTTTTGCAGTTTGCCAAAGCTTTAACTGATGAAACATGTTAAAAGAGGAGTTGCGCTGATTGTGGCATCTTTTCATCACTACAGCCTTGAATCCTTGATGACAATATTCTGGTCATAATGACCAGAACTAGGAAAAATCTTATTTTACTTGGAGATCTGTGGTCAACTTGACTAAATTCTTGTCGAAAGGGGCTAGATATTTCTAGTCAAATTATAGCATGATTTATGTGACTAGATTTTTTTAATCAAAATGACTAGACCCTAGTAAATTCATATCTGATTCGGCAATATAGTCAAATTTGACATCAATTCTCCTTTGTTTTGCAATGGGTGTATCATTTGGAATTATCTATCCGAGTCATTTGACCTCACTTTGAAGTGTGTCCAACTGTCCATTGACTCACTTGAATTGTTAAACAGATCCGAGTCATTTGACTTACTTTGAGTTTGAAGTGTGTCCATTGACTCAATGGAATTGTTAAACAGATGTGAGTGATTAGACTCACTTTGAGTTTGAAGTGTGTCCATTGACTCACTGGAATTGTTAAACAGATCTGAGTCATTTGACTTGCTTTGACTTTGAAGTGTGTCCATTGACTCACTGGAATTGTTTAACAGATCCGAGTCATTTGACTCACTTTGAGTTGGAGTGTGTCCATTGACTCGCTCGATTGTTGAACGGGTCGCCTCACGGACAAAAATGAATACCCACCTAAGTGAGTAATGTGACCCACGTAGTCAGGTCAATTGACCTATTTAAATAGGTCACTTGAGACATTTGTACTTTCAGTGAGTAATGTGACTCGCACAAGTGGGTCAATCAATTACCAATGACCCACTTTCATACCAATTATACCTACTTACATGGGTCATTTGACTCGCTTAAAGTGTGTAATATGACTCGCATACATTCTGAAAGCGGGTCGCCTCACGGACAAAATAATTACTCACGTAAGCGAGTCGCTCGACTCAGAAAAGTTTTCTGTGCATCTTCAAAAGGGTATCATCGATATACTTTGCCCTTTCACCCAATCTTTTGAACATATAAATCATTCAATTATATATCCGAAATACAAGTGTTTGATAATAGCTACATGTTTTAAATTAATTGATTAATTGGGTTCAAGATAATTTTGTCTCGGGAAGAAAATCAGTGTTTGTAGCGTTGTATAAAATAAAAAAGTAGTATATAAAATATATTTTTAGAACCTAACAAATGTCTTTCGTCAGAGCTGTCTCTTGCGGAGTGTGAACAATTTTATCGTTTCAACGCTTTGATTTGGCGTCAGATTTTCCACTCAGCCGGTGAATTTGTTTACGTTCGGTTTAGCAACTCGCAAATTTGCTCACTCTTTATTTTCACTGAGACCATAATAACTATAGGTATATTTGTATCAGCTTTTTCAAACATTTACCATTATAAAAACGTTTTCTTAAACCGGCGCCCTGCGCGACGTGTGTATTCACTCCTTTAAAATGAACACTCAAGTCATTTAAGAGGAGGAAACGATTCGCGCTGATAGGAACGGGATGGGGGATACAAAGGGGATACAGTTGTTTCAAATTGGAACGTATTTGCAAGTCTGCTCGAGTCAGCTCAAATTATCACAAATTAATTTTGATCAAAATGGCACAAGCTTTGGGGATAAATGCTTGAATCAGCGTTAAGGGATAAATGCTTGGATCAGCGTTATGGACCATCCCTTATCAAATTCATCGAGGATATATCCCCAAATCTTCCCACTCACAGCTTCAGTATATACCAAGTGTTTGTCTTTGCTGTTTTGTTCTTGCTTTAGCAGGGATTTTAAACGGATTATAATACAAACTTGACAAAGTTCCCATTTCTGGTACGCAGGTTGGTAGGGATATAAGATACAAGACGCACATTTTTACACCCATATTTGGGGTCAAATTAGAATTATTTTACATATGATCTATAAATCCATTCTCTTGGTGATAGAACAACTTTGAAATGTGTGGAAGGTGTCCCTAATGAAATAAACACAATTATGAGAATGCGCAATACATACGACATTATATTTGTCTTATCTCGCAATTTGTTTAAACAAATGTTTATACGAGGGTCATTCAATAAGTTCTACCTCCTACCTCATAACATCGCAAATATAAATGTCAGCCTCATGACATTTGTCATGATAATAGCTCTAAAATTAGGGCTACACATTTTTAGTAAAAGATAATTCATATATGTTTTACTTTTGTTCTGATGTGGTCAAAGCCAGAGAGAGATGTTGGACAACGGACACTAAAAGTTATCCTAACAAATAAATACTTATTTTTTTCTCCCAGTATTTTATGGTTAGATATAATAGCACGATGTTGATACTAAATATGGAAAACAATGGATGATATCTAAATATTTTCATGGTACTATCATGTATGATTATTTAACTGTTAGTTAAATAGTATAATATTAACTCGGATGTATTGCTATGCCATTAGCAAACTGAAATACTGCTAATCTGTCAAAATCGTTGTTATAATTCTTGCCACAGTGATGCCTCGTATGTTAAATCTTTAGCATGGTAGACATTTTATGAGTTTTCTTTATGTGTAACCTTCGCAATAGTCCACCAGATAGTCAATAGTAGAAAATAATCTCTTGGAAAGACTTGGAATCCTCCATTTAGTCCCGTATATTGAAGATATCTCAGTTCTTATGAAAAGCAATTACGACTTTTGCAGAGTTCCCTACAGGGGAGTGTTAAAGCTGAATGGTTGTCCTGATCTGGTTTTGGCTAATCAGAAGGGATATTTTTCATATCCAATCAGTCACGTTTATTGTTTATAGTCTGTGAAAGATATATCTAAAATTAAAAATGGTTATACTTGACCAATTGGTACGTTTTGTTTATTTTTGAATTGCCGAAATGATAAACACTTTTTGAGATATTTTGCTGTTTTTCACTCGTTTCCGTCACACAAAATGGACATTCGGTTTTCACTGCATCTCCAGAAAAGTACAAGCATTACTTAAGGTTGGTGTCAACCCCAAAAATGTGAAAAATAGAGAGCGCTGTAACTTTTAAACTATAACTGTGATGAATGTCGATTTTTGACAAAATGGCAAAAAATCACTTTTTTTGTAAACAAAAAAAAAGGTGTAAAAATTTTCAAAAGTAAGGCCTAAAATGAAAATTTAAAAATACCACTCATGGTTTCTAGCAAATTTCAACATTTTTAACTCAAAATTGACTTTTGTAGCCTGTCCACGATTTTTTTTACCAACAAAGTGATTTTTTGCCATTTTGTCAAAAATCGACATTTTTAGTGAAATTTGATATCAAAAATGGAATCTCTGACTGATTTCCATTCCATAATTGTATACTTTTACATTCATCACAGTTATAGTTTAAAAGTTACAGCGCTCTCTATTTTTCACATTTTTTGGGTTAAACCTAGTATGACAAAATTTGACAAAATATATTTTGAGTTATCTTTTCCAAACCTAAATTGGGTCAAAAAACGTGTTTTTTAAAATAATTTTCTCCAAAATGGTCAATTTCATGATCATGATTGAATTCATTGAACCCTTTTCTGCAAAAAAATGTATACTTTTAAAAAACCCAAAACAAATCCCTTTTTAATGCAATTATGTTTCCCAGCTGGGGGCAGTTGAAATGTTCGCTTTGACAGTTAGATAGCGATGATAAATCTGCTAGCCAGTCAGAATTACCAAATATCAAAATTTTCACCAGCTAGGAGAGTTTGGGAACATTTGATCAGCCAGGTATACTAGTACAAATCACCGCAAATGCGAGACTCAACCGATTCTGATCGTCCCCTGAAAACGTCCTAGCTAGGATTTTATTCTTATAATACTTGCCAGCCAGCTAGATTGTCTGGATGACATGGGAAAACTTTAAAATCGTTTGCCAGACAGGAATTCATTTCATAGGAAAAAAGAACCAGCCCTATTCGAAACATTTGAGAAGCAGATATTTGCCAGGAATTCTAGTTGGGTGCCCCTGCTAAATGTTTCATAATTTGGCATTTGTAGGTTATAGACCTCCACATTAGGCCCAAAATCTCTAGCGTTTTCTTTGATAGTATCATTTTACACGATGTGACTGTTTCCACCAATTTAGAGTCAAAATCCCTAATCTTAGGATATAGGCACACAGAAAACTTTTCTGGGTCAAAGATGGGTCAAGTGACTCATTTGCAGTGGGTCATCTCACATTACCCGTCTATCTGTGTCAAGTGACCGTGTCCCAGCGAAGCGATGAGTCGTTGCGTTCCGACCCATTTGAATTGACCCACGTAAGATGAGTCAATACATTTTAATGGGTCGATCGACACGTTGACTCACGTGAGATGGGTCTGTGTAGTCTGGACCCATTTGAATTGACCCACGTAAAACGTAAGACATGAGTCAATGGATTTGCAAGTCATTTGCAAGTGTGTAAACATCGCTTAAAAAATCGTGATTGGTCGAAATATTATGGGATAGGCCAGGCACAACACGACAACATTCACACGCAAGTCGAGTCCGCCGCGGCCATCGATCGTTTGTTGTCATGTTATATTGTGTTGCAGTCCGGCCGGGTTTGCAGTCAAACAAGGTAAGTTTTTAAACGATATTTATGTATATTTCATGAAACATACTTGTGTGATATTCAACAAGCCAGGTGTAGCCTTGCATGACAAGCTGCACATCAAATTCAAGTCCATTCCTAGCAGGTGTCCGAATTGTCCAGCCCTGGCAAATTTGCCAGTGGACTGGCAAATATGCCCGCTAAGTGGGCATATTTGCCAGTATTTACAGTTTAATCCAAAAGTATCGCTTCCACACAAAAATGGCATATTCTACCCTTCATATATATCAAATGTTTAACTCAATACCTAAATATTTTGTGTCGCTTCAAAAAAATTCTTGGTTGCGTTTTGCCAGAAAAATGATGAAATTTCAGTCATTTTTTGCAAATTTTTTTTTGAAATTTCATTTTCAAGCTTTCATTGAAAGTACACTATTACATTAACAAACAGGGAATGCTCTACGCTTAGGAGAAGAAAAGAAAGTTGTGTTGCCGGTTGCCCTCAAGTACCAAAAATTTAAAATTGGGTCGGTCGGTAGGATTTTTTTTTTTTTGAAAATATTTTTCAATTATTTTATTTTATTATTTTATTTTATTTTGCTTCTGATTCAGAATTCGGAAGCTTTGCATTGGTTGATTCAGTGGCGTAGCTAGGATTTTTTTCAGGGGGGCAATATTTCTAAAATTTTCGTAAAAGGTTGCCCCCCAAAAAATTCTAGTCACTTACATCGTGAATTTCACATAAGTGGAGGGGGGGGGGGGGGGGTGGTAAGGTAAGGTAAGGAAGCCTCTTCCCCTTTCCCTTCTCTTTCTCCCTCTCCTCCCCCTTTCTCTTCTCTTTCTCCCTCTCCTTCCCCTTCTTTCGCTCTTTTCTCCCCTTCTCGTCCCCATTTTTCCGCTTCTCCGTCCCCATTTTAGGTGTCCGGGGGGGGGGGGGGGGGCATCTTTTTATTTTAAACATGTTATGATCATGCCTATACTAGTACTACTGGACTACTAATATTATAGGCGGATTTATAATTGAACGAACATATTGAAGCAGTGTTTTGCATACATTGCGTGAAGCGCGGATAACCATGAGCGTGACATTTTCGGGCGCGATCATCTATGTGCTGCATGCGTGGTGTTCGTTCAATTTTTAATCACACTATAGGTAGGGATTTCTGTGCAGAAATGAATGTCTCTCTGCTTCTGGAATAAAATGATACTAAGATCATCTCTGTAGGTCAAGCGGTTCCGGAGATTTTTTTCTCTTCTTCTTGCGTCAAATTTTGCCCAATTTTTGCCGAAATAATGTCAAAATGGCTTGGTCTTACCGTAACTCGCCAGCTTGGTCTTACCGTAACTCGCCGACTGGTCTTACCGTAACTCACGTGTGGTCTTACCGTAACTCACCGTCTGGTCTTACCGTAACTCGCCGGCTGGTCTTACCGTAACTCGCCGTCTGGTCTTACAGTGACTCGCCGGCTGGTCTTACCGTAACTCGCCGGCTGGTCTTACCGTAACTCGCCGGCTGGTCTTACCGTAACTCGCTGGCTGGTCTTACTGTAACTCGCCGGCTGGTCTTACCGTAACTCGCCGGCTTGGTCTTACCGTAACTCGCCGGCTGGTCTTACCGTAACTTGCCGGCTGGTCTTACCGTAACTCGCCAGATTGGTCTTACCGTAACTCGCCGGGTGGTCTTACTGTAACTCGCCGGCTGGTCTTACCGTAACTCTCCCATAACTTACCGCCCCATAACTCGCCGTTTATCCATCCCCATTTATGTGCATGTATTTAGTATTGTTTTATCCCTGTATTATTGTTTCAGAAAACACAGCACAGTTGTTGAATAATAAAACTGACTACAGAAGAAAGACATTTAAATAGATAACTTTACTTCCTGGTCAATATTGCATAACGTGCAAACCGCATCCTCGGTTACAAACAGTACGATCTCATCACAAATAGACTATACAAATCTCCTAGTCCTAATCACATCAAGGCTCATCTTATTATTGTTAGCAACTATACTGAATGTGAACATCTGCATTCAGATCTAAAGCCTATATTTTAATTTTTTTTTACTTCTTTATTCATTTTACAGTAAAAGCCTACTTGTACTGACGTACAAAATGTAGTGATGGTTTATAAGTGAACAAAATCCGAAGGTGTCAAGTGTAGTTTCCCCGTAGTTTTCAAATCTTCGCCAGTGCCAGGGTGTCTGAAGATGTCAATAAAGAAAGGTGGGTGTTTGAATTTTAAATAAATTTAGTTTAAATGAATTGCCATCCACATTGTAAATATTCTTCAGTGATGTCATTTTACATGAATGCCCTATGAGTGTGAACATTGTAACAAATCCTTTGCGCGAAAAAAGCCACTAACAAAAACATTTCATTCAGATCTAATAACCCTAACGCTACTACGTCTCACAGTCACCTCACAGCCAGCACCACGTGGCTTGCGCGCGCACAAGTTCTATCTCCTGTAGCACTAAACTACGGGTATATATGGTCTCCGATTTCTTAGCCTGTGAAGCCCTCCCCCCGTGGCTGAGTGTTAGTATATCTCGCCTGTCACGCGGCCGACCCGGGAGACGCCGTCAATCCTCAAAATCTTTTTTGGAAGCAGATTTACTTGCAGATTTACATTTCTGATCATAATCATAAATGTATTCCAAGATACAGAGCGATACGATTCTAGAAATTACTTCAACATTTAGAGTGAATTTAGAGTAAAAAAATAAACTGTTGGGTTAATTTAGCATGTCTTTCAAGAACAGATAATCGTGCAAAAGTTGTGTGTGAAGTCTTTGGGGAATGGAGACCCCACCCCTGATAACATGCCACTGGTAAAAATGTGCGAGTCCTGACTCGCTCCAGATTTTGTATCTTCTGCCCTCCAAGCTGTGCCCATGTACAGAATAGAATATTATGTACCGGCCTATGTTTCTAATAAAATTGAGAATATGCTCTAGTAAATCACAGCAATAAGGTCTTTAGGTAAAATAGTATAAAAAAGTTAAAAAGTAAAGACTCGTGCCAAGCAAAGCTCGCGCGCGGAGTGCCCATCTCTCTTTCATTAGCGTTTGGGCCAGACTCCCCATGTAATACTTGGCTGTGGGGGGGGGGGGGGTTCGCCACTCCTCCCGCACAGCGAGTCTGTTTTACTTCCCAACATGAATTAATGCCGGTACCCAATTATACACCTGGGTGAAGCGTGGCAAGTGCTGTAAAGTGCCTTGCCCAAGGACACAACATGTTGGCACCAACGGGGCTCGAACCCACAATCTTTGCATTGTGGAGCGAGGGTGAATCCGCTGGACCACACGCGCCCGACAAAATAGTATAACTATAGTATAACTATGTTTCTTGACCTTGACAAGAGGTCAGGGAAATGATAAGTTGAGGGGGGTCAACAAATTCGGGTTCAGTTATCAAGAAAAAGGGGTGGGGGGGGGGGGGGGGTAAAAAAAAATAGACATAGCGAGAAAAGGGGGGGGGGGGGGTCAAAAAGTGTTGATGTACCAAAAATAAAATTTGCCAGCCACTCCACCGCCCACCAAAGTATTTATGAACGCTCCCTAAGCCTATTTGAATAATTTTGTACTGATCCCTGCATTTATTTTACAGTAAAAGCCTACTACATGTGTTTGTACTCGTACTGACATACATGATGGTGAAGTGAACATAAACCGAAGCCGTCAAGTGTAGTTACCAAATCTTTACCATGATGTCTGAAGCCCGTCTAAAGACATCAATAAAGGTAGGTGTTGAATTTGAAATAAATTTTATATTTAATAAATTGCCATCCACATTGTAAAAACATTGATCTATGATGTAATTTACACTATGAATGCCCTATGAGTGTGAACATTGTAACAAATCCTTTGCTCGGAAAACGCCACTGACAAAACACATTCAGATCTAAGCCTATTTTATTAATGGTAAGACGGGAGTCCCAACAGATCACACACAAAAACCGCAACAGGATCCCAAAGGGATACAAGAGGGAAGTGGTAAAATGTAAAAGTAGCATATGTAAAAGATCACTAACCCAACTGCAATGGTGGGGAACAATTTATACAAGAAACATTAAAAGGGAAAGGAAAATACGAAGAAAAAGAGAATACACTACACTGTTTCTTTGTCTGGGGGCAGGGCGATCAAAACAACAGATTGATCGGTCTGTGTGCAGTCCCACCTAGATTGGGCTCGTTCTCGGGAGTGTTTGGTTGGTAGCCAGTGGTCCCATTTTGGTTAGGTTATATTTTCTTGGGGTTTTCAAACACTCCCTCCCTGTAATTTCTTGTTTTCTTGCTCAGCCTGCTATCTTGACCTGCACTTAGGTCATTCAAGGTCCTCCACCCCACTTTTCTCAGTCTGCCTGTGTTCTCCAGCTTCCTATATTACATCATCCACTGTATTGTGTTATTGGCCATTATCCCACTCCTCTACTTATCCTTTTGTTCGATAGCTTATCCAGCTTTACAAAGGGAAAAACAAACATTGATCAGTGATGTCATTTACACTATGAATGCCCTATGAGTGTGAACATTGTAACAAATACTTTGCGCAGAAAACGACACTGACAAAACACATTACGTTCAGATCTAAGCCTATTTTAATATTTTGTTACTAACTGCATTTATTTTACAGTAAAAGCCTACTACATGTGTTTGTACTCGTACTGACATAGTGATGGTGAAGTGAACATAATCCGAAGGCATCAAGTGTAGTTACCAAATCTTCGCCAGGGTGACAAGAAGATGTCAATAAAGGTAGGTGTTGAATTTAAAATAAACATTAAATAAATTGCCATCCACATCATCGTCCAGGGTTGCACAAAGTGTGTGAGCAGGGAGCACCGCTCCCGGGAAATAATGAGCAGAATTGGGGAAATAATGCCAATTGGTAAAAGAATAACTATTGGGGAAAAGGGTGAAAAAAAAGATGAAGAGAACAAAATTGCAACTTTGGGTTATGAGTTGTGGTTGCACAGGTATACTAACGTGTTTATTTTTTTTCTCCCCAGTAGCGGCGCTACAGGGGGGGGGGGGGGGCATTTTCCCCCAAAATAGCTTTGTGCCCCATCCCCCACTTTGCCCCCCAAAAAAACACCCAAAAAACAAGCTTCGCGCACTTTTTTTTACTAAATTAGGTTAAATTAGTCAACATTTGACAATTTAGCGTAAAATGCCAAAAACAAAATATCCACGCTTCGCGCACATCATTTTTTTCTTCATGCCCCCTAAAATTATCCAAATGTCAAATTATTACTATGGTACTGGTATATATCTATATAAACAACACTATTAGGCCTAAAAAAAAAAAGTTTGTTTGCCCAAACACGACCGACCCATAAATTCTCAAAACCCCATGCCTTTTTTTTCTTTTCTTTTTTTTTGAGATTTAATTTTGTTTTAAATAATGTTTTATGTTGAAAAATATATGTATTAAATGATATTTTCATCTTAATTTGCCAAACTAATCAACTACACTGCCCTGTTATTTACTTATTCCCACATATCCACCCTTTAAAACACTAAGGAGATGCAAATCCAAGATCCTACCACTATCTGAAGGTTTGTACTACAGGCTGCCAGCTGCCCTATTAAAAACAAAATACATGTATTAGCCCTAACCAGCCAGGCTATGTTCGTACGGTGTGGAAACTGGGGGAAGGGGACAAAGTATGATTTTAAACCAAATAATCGCTGTGAAACCCCTTGGAATTGACCCCCAGAACCTCTGATCATGGCGCCGCGTCCCTAATCACTCGGCTAACCTGGTAACGCTCACCTGGGCAGTGATTTTGTACACACATATCAGCTTGGTTGATGACGTCATCGAATCATATGCTATAGAATGCGTGTGGACATTTTTTTTTGCTTTAGTGAATCGGAGTGTAGGAAGGTTAGGGTTTTAAAGAACATTCAAGTGTATTAACATCAACTTGTATAATCTTTTTCTTCTCTAAAAGTGTCCATAGCCAAAAAAAAAGGAAAAAAAAGGTAATCGACCTACCGACCCACTTTTTTCAACTCTTGTTTGGGCAAACAAACCTTCTTTTTTTTAGGCCTTATAGCTAACATTGTAATCTTTTTATCAAACCTGTAAGTGTAGGTGGGGAATTGTTAAGCTCAAAACCTTGCTCCTGGGGAAGAAACAACTTTGTGCAACATAGAATACTAAATACGTTAAATCTAAATAAAATTTGTTTATACATGAATGTGCGTGCCCCCTTAGTAAATATAATTTGTATCACCACATGTATATTTGAATTGTTTTATGATGTATGTGATCAGCAGAAGAAATGATAATAACAAATTATAAATAAGAAGAAAAAACCTTTGTGCAACCCTATTGTAACCATTTGATAATAATATTAGACGTGGCAAGTGACAATCATTTCTTGATACATCAGAAGTCTGTTCAACAGAGGAGAGGATGATATTATGCACAGCATCAAAGGCAGCCTATGATTATTTAATGGAAAAATACTTTGACTTTGGAAGTATCTACCAAGTATTTAATTATATCTTACTGTTTTGTATTTCCACTTCCAGAAATCTACCTCCAGGACAACTTGGCCTTCGAGACAACTCGGCCAACACAACTCGGCCTTCGATACAACTCGTCCACAAGACAACTCGGCCTCCAAGAAAAACAAACATCCAAAGTTATTGGAAAGAAGTTATCAACTGTACAAATAAATTTGAATTGAATTGAACTGAAATCAAAATTAGAGTTTTGATTTAGAATACATTTGAAATTGAAATAAGAAATATATTTCAGGCAACACAAGAATATAAAGCCACACATAACTTTGACCAGTTGGTATCAAAAAAATGTCAATAAATTGATGAGTCATGCCAAATGTTTGAAGTGTTGTGTATTTATATTATAATTAGCCTCTTCTTGCCATGACATTTATTGCAGGTATGGAAAATACCCAGCACCCATGTTTCCCTGGGTTTTTGCAGTTTGCCAAAGCTTTAACTGATGAGACATGTTAAGAGGAGTTGCTGATTGTGGCATCTTTTCATCACTACAGCCTTAATGACCAGAACTAGGAAAAATCTTATTTTACTTGGAGATCTGTGGTCAACTTGACTAAATTCTTGTCGAAAGGGGCTAGATATTTCTAGTCAAATTATAGCATGATTGATGTGACTAGATTTTTTTAATCAAAATGACTAGACCCTAGTAAATTCATATCTGATTCGGCAATATAGTCGAATTTGACATCAATTCTCCTTTGTTTTGCAATGGGTGTATCATTTGGAATTATCTATCCGAGTCATTTGACTCACTTTGAAGTGTGTCCAACTGTCCATTGACTCACTTGAATTGTTAAACAGATCCGAGTCATTTGACTTACTTTGAGTTTGAAGTGTGTCCATTGACTCAATGGAATTGTTAAACAGATGTGAGTCATTAGACTCACTTTGAGTTTGAAGTGTGTCCATTGACTCACTGGAATTGTTAAACAGATCTGAGTCATTTGACTTGCTTTGACTTTGAAGTGTGTCCATTGACTCACTGGAATTGTTTAACAGATCCGAGTCATTTGACTCACTTTGAGTTGGAAGTGTGTCCAATAACTCACTCGATTGTTGAACGGGTCGCCTCACGGACAAAAATGAATACCCACCTAAGTGAGTAATGTGACCCACGTAGGCAGGTCAATTGACCTATTTAAATAGGTCACTTGAGACATTTGTACTTTCAGTGAGTAATGTGACTCGCACAAGTGGGTCAATCAATTACCAATGACCCACTTTCATACCAATTATACCTACTTACATGGGTCATTTGACTCGCTTAAAGTGTGTTATATGACTCGCATACATTCTGAAAGCGGGTCGCCTCACGGACAAAATGATTACTCACGTAAGCGAGTCGCTCGACTCAGAAAAGTTTTCTGTGCAGCCTGTCGTACCTGATATATATATATCATATATATATATCATTGGCCCGTAGCAGAACAAAATGCTGGTTACCCCCAACAAAAAATTGTTTTTAAGCAGAAGACATGTTGATCATCAATAAAAACAAACAAAATACGAGCTTGACCTCTAAACCACACTGATTTGGTAGTGCGGTATCTGCAGGGGGGGGGGGGGGGGGGGGGGGGGGGGTTGTCCAATTTAGCATTGTCAGCAATGTGAGTGCAAGAAGTATGTAAGTCTACCTATTATGGTGTTTCTAAAACATGAACCAAAGTAAATTATCAATGTTATGCACAAAACATAATTTTTTGTTGCACTATTAAAAGTCAAAAAATATGAATTCGTTAATTTCCCACTATATTCAACAACTTAAATGGGGAAATATGTTTTATCATAAATGTAGTTCATTTTGCATAATGTCTGTTTGCTAATTTCAGCGGTGGTTATAAAATATAGTTTTAAGTTATTTACACGATGTAATAATCCAACATTATTTGATTCATTTCACCTTGCCGACAGCTCAACTAAACATACTACAATTTATATAAATATACTTTTAAAGCACTAGCACGTTACTAACCGATTTCCAACCGTTGCCATGACATCGACGTGCTTCAACAAAACCCAAACCAGCTACAGAAATCCCAAAAAATACACCGAGCTTAGTGGTGTTATTTATTAAAGGTGACGACGTTTGAATGAGTAAATGCAACCAAAACGAATTTTAATAGGTGTGGTACCAATGACATACAGGGCTTTGGTTCTAATTACGTACGTCGGAAGACCTCAAGAAAAGTAAGTACACGGTAATATGTGTCTGCAATTTTGGATCTCTTAATTGAACACATAACGCCAAGAGAACATTGATTTTATTACTTATAAGTTGACACATTATTTCTTTAAGATTGGCCATTGTATTGTTAAACGTGTTATCATAGGACACATGTTCTAATCGTTGTTTATTTGTTTGATTGGGGATTTTTTTGTGTATCTTGGGGTGTTTTGTTTGTTTGTTTATTATAAGCCTTTTCGTAACAATCCCTTATTTAATAAATACAATGTAAAATCGAACAATTGTAAGCAGGTAGCGCATTCAGTGATAGTATTATTACAAATTTAGGTAATGTAATTTTTAAATCCATCCTTGACCACAAAAACAATTTCGTGTAGTTTCTTTGTCCATACGTCCCACTCTAGTTTTGTTCAAGACCTAATTTGTTAATGAAAATATTAATGATGGAGTCAATGAATTCACTGACATCAATTATCCTTTGTTTTGCAATGTGGGTATCATTTGGAATTATCTATCAGAGTCATTTGACTCACTTTGAAGTGTGTCCATTGACTCACTTGAATTGTTAAACAGATCCGAGTCATTTGACTCACTTTGAGTTTGAAGTGTGTCAAATCCATTGATTCACTTGAAATGTTAAACAGGTCACCACACGGACAAAAATGAATACCCACCTAAGTGAGTAATGTGACCTACATAGGCAGGTCAATTGACCTATTTAAATAGGTTACTTGAGTCATTTGAACTTTCAGTGGGTAATGTGACTCACACAAGTGGGTCATTAAATTACCAATGACCCACTTTCATACCAATTATGCCTACTTATCTGGGTAATTTTACTCACTTTAAGTGTGTGATATGACTCACATACATTATGAAGGCGGGTCGCCTCATTGACAAAATGAATACTCACGTAAGTGAGTCAATTGACTCACAAAAGTTTTCTGTGAAGTAACGATGCCATACTCTTAGATGTCGTCTATCCAGCGTCTGTTTGGCCTGCCTCTTCCTCGTGAATGCTCTGGGGATACAATCTGTTAATTTATGAGTCCATCTGTTGTCTTCCCTTCTGGCTAGATGGCCAGCCCATCTCCATTTTTGTGATTTTATTTCCAGTACGATGTCCCTCACTTCTGTTTGCATCCTTAAATTTGTGTTGGTCACCCTGTCCCTTCTTGTAACGCCAATCAATATCCTTTCCATTCCCCTCTCAGTGAATTTTAGCTTATTCTCCAACATAAGTCCTAAATAAGCATATTAAATTATAAATTTGTTGAGCAATTTCTCCTCTTTAATATGAGATATTGCACGCTAAGAATGGTTGATTATTGAGGAAGTTAAAATCCCAAATGTAAGGACAAGTACGATTTTCATTTTCGCATTTTACTTTTCTATACGCGGACTCAGACGGGCAAATTATTGATTACCGGTAGTAGTGCTAATTCTGCCCACTAATATTCACATGTTATTTGTTGAAATAAATATTATTGTATGTCTACTGTTTTTAGCTAGCGTGAGCGTAGATGTGTCCAAACAATGGTGGAAGATCCTTGGCAAAATATATCTAATTTCAAGAGTGGGTTAGTTTAAAGTAACTAAAGCGCTAGGCATTCTCGATTTACTCACAATTGTTTTAATTTACTAAATGAGTTATTTATTTTAAATTCAAAATGTTACAGGTGCAAAATCTGCAAATCTTGCTAAAGCTTATTTTTCTGGTGGACCAAAGCATTAAATATGCTTAAAGTTACAAATATCTCGCTAAACCGGATGCATTGAGTGAGGAATGACAATGTGGTTGACTAGCAGCTTCAAAATGAGTGTAAGCATAATTTTGTGTGTACTTTTTCAGAACATAAATTTAATAAAACACTTTTCTGGATTTTCGGCGATATGTGATGCAACATGTTGGGCATAGATTACACAGGATTCAAATCCAATACAACCAACCAATTTATCTATATTCACTATCCCAAAATCATTACATCTCCTCCGATGGAGGAACACAATTAGTCTATTTGCATCCCGGGGGAGGGGCCATTATATTGTAATCATACGCGTGAACGAAAACGCGGATTAAAGGTGCTGTTTTGATCACAACGCGGGGCCGCCCGAACCCATGCTAAGGGTATCAAAATCGCCAATTTCAGAGTCCAAGGGTGTCTTTTTAAACCGGAATCCGCGATAAGGTTTGCTTGGGCTAATATCTAGTGTCATCATTGTAAAAATAGCCTAAAATGGTTTGGCCTACAAGACAAATATACTAACAAAACTGAATCACACAATTAAGGAGCAAATCAAAACTCGACCGCGCGGCAACGCCGGTTCCGCCCGGTTGGACGGCATATCATTGTTTAGAACAATAGAAACCGGCTGCAACTGAACGGAACCGCACGGAACCGGCGGTTGCCGGTCGGTCGAGTTTTGATGTGCTCTCTTACTTCATACGTTTTCTTACGTTCCTTGTTTAGAGTCACTTTTCCTTCTTTGAGAGTTCGCGTTAAAGGCATATTATGTGGTCTTTTCCAGTGAGCGCCCTCTATTCATGATTTTTTTTTAGAAAGTAGATTTTCTTGCAGATTTACATTTCTGATCATAAATCGGACATACATTCCAAGTTACAGAGCGATACGATTCCTAATTACCTCAAAATCATGGTTTTAGAGTGAATTTAGACTAGAGTAAAATGAGTTGTCGGACAAAAAATTGACATCCGACAGTTTATTTTCACTCTAAAACCATGATTTTGAAGTAATTACGAATCTGCAAGAAAATCTGCTTTCAATTTTTTTTTCGATGTTGAGGGCGTTTCCTGGAGAGATCACATAATATACCTTTAAGGGTATAGATTCACACGGATGATTATAACTTTTATACACGAGAGTAGTGTATCATGTCCCTTTTCATTAGGTTTGTGGAGTAAATTTTGTGGAGTAAGAAGTATGATATATCTCAGTAGGCCTATAGGCCGTTATATTTATAGGACGATGACTCATTCTGGGATTTCCCGATATTACGTAATAATTGATTGCACAATCAATAGAAAGAGTGCTTGGCAACTACATAAGTGTACTGCCTACTAGTAGCATCATGTTTTAATAGACGTTTTTCTAATGTTTTATGCGCAAATTAGATTAATTGCACACATTATGGGATAAATTGTCTCGTTTAAGGGATATGCGGCATTTAATAATGATTTGATAATGGATGATGATTTACTGTAAAATGTGGTTCTCTGGAGGAGGAACTATTTAACAATCGATGTGTTATGATTATTTTGATTCTTTAAACTAACACTTGCTCTTGTTTTCTATATATTTGTTTTATGCTTCAGAAAAAGGTATTCTTCATCTTGTTACTGGTGGTAATCCTTACATCAGTAGTGATTTTCCATAATTATCATAGTACTGGTATCAATAAGCCAGTATTGAGTAACACGATTGCCGTTTTAAGGAAAGATGTCGAGAAAAGTCTGCGATCTTTACCAAGGCATGAACTACAGCCTTACAATCCTCAAAATAAGAGTTCTTGTCCAAAAAAGATAGCTGTCAATGAAGTCATACGGAAAGATGTCCCACTTGAGCTATACGTTATAGCACCAAATGTAAGTATAATTTAAATGGCATCCATGTCAATCTCACATATACCGTATTATTGTACACAGATCTATATATTAAACATGTTAATCAACATCATTTATAACAAACATTTACAAACATCAACAATATTAACATACACAATTAAAATACAGCAGTATGACAATATGGAGGAAAAGGCAGGAAGGCCAATAAGGCCTGTAGGTTGCCTTTCCCCTGTAAAACAAAAAAAGTTACAACATAAAAATAGACTAACGGACAAGACGAAGGACAGTTCTCGAAAAGAATCTAATGAATGTGAGATATGAAATTTGAGATATTTTAGTTTAGATTAAGTTTTTTAAGGACAGTACACAAAAAATAAATAATCTAATTGCAATTTGATAATGAGGTTGTGTTTTAATTGTTTACGGAAGTGCTTAAAAGGGGCATTAAGAAATGTGTTGGAGGCTACGCCCTCAATAAAAACTAGGATTTGTTTATTTTTACAATTGTATTACATGTATGAACTTACACCTATAAGGATTAAGAAAAATCAGCCCTCTTTGTCCAACAAAACGTCGTTTCAAAAATGCTGGTTGAGCCGCAACCAGCATTTTACGTTAAACAGTGCCCCTTGCGGCACACGTGATAGATAACGTGAACCATATTTACATAGAGGGCGTTTTTAAGAAAAGGTTCAATAAATAGCGATGGTATTGTTTTAATCAAGTTGTGCTGTTTTTTTGTGAGTAGAAACAACAATAATGGTAATTTTTAATGTTCATATTGAATTCTGAAGTAAATTAATTTTAAAGCAAAATCTTCAACACTGCTTTGTGTCCCATTTATAGATTTGGATTTTCTTACTTTTTTCTCTAAAGAGTTCCAGAAAACGGGGCCACCCGTACGGACAGAATGATCAGGAAATGTTTTTCCGTTGTTTGTAAAGGGGGCTGTGCACCTTCGCATAGCCTCCGTAAAACTGCCGTAACTTCTTCATTATTCATTTAATCTTAATAAAAGTATACATTTTTTTTGCAGGAAAGGGTTCAATGAATCCAACTAATTTGACCATTTTTGAGAAAATTATAAAAAACATGTTTTTTGACCCATTATAGGTTCTGCAAAATATGAATAGGTTTCATATACATAGTATTCACTTTAGGATCATGAAGTAGTCATGAAATTGTTTATCGGTACTTTGAGTTTGAATATTATATAGATGACAGTTTCGGGCCAACCGTTACAAAAAGTCATTGAATTGGTTTGATATATCTTCTGGGTGAGTAAAACACATTGCCATGATCATCTTTAAACAATAATTATTGCCTTATTAAAAACGGATTATTAACCTGTGATAACAAACAGATACTATTACATTTTCTATCAGCTTTTAGATCAAGTTCCATCAAGATTCATAGAGGGGTTAAGAAGTCCGTGCTGGTACCGATTAACGGATAACAAAATGGTGTGTCTTCCGAGTTTCTTTTTAACGGGAGTCGGAAAATGTGGAACCACAGATGTATGGGATAAGATTGTGCAGCATCCACAAATTGTCAGAACATCTAAGGAGCCACGTTGGTTAACCAGGCATCGACTAGGTAATGATTTAGGGAACACATCAAAACACGACCGCGCGGCAACCGCCGGTTCCGTGCGGTTCCGCCCAGTTAATTATTGTTTAGAACAATAGAAACCGGCTGCAACCGCACGGACGGTCGAGTTTTGATGTGCTCCCTTACGAAGTTTGATGATACAATCGTTTCTTGTTGTTTTATCGTACAAAAAATACGTAAACATTTAATAAAAGAGAAAACTTTCGAAAATTCTGACAAATTTCTCATATCAGGTGATTACGATTACGTCATTATCATACCGGAAACAATTTGCCCAAAACATTCCAAATCGGTAGAGCCTATATTAACACTCTCCACGCGGCTATTAGTTTTACCATCCACATAACAGATTTCTTAGAAACCATTCCCAACTTTCAAAGTCTATCTGAAGGATTACTGAACCAATACTAAGAATGTTTGTACTTATTTTAATTATTTTAATGCATTTCTCGAGGTGATTCAAAATATGGTGGTGCAATTCAATAATTTAGACATTTTTGAAACATTTTGTGAAATTTTTGAATGTCGTCTGCAGCCGCCAGCCGCGTGGAAAGTGTTAAAACGATAAGAAATATCAAATACGTCGATATCTTGATATCTGGTGTCCATTTGATCGATGCTACTGATTGATGAGGAATGGTGACTGTGTACAAAATACCTTTAACATCGTTTCTGCAGTCCAGACCATGTTAATGAAATTAAAAGCGTTTTTACGCCTTTTGTCTCTCCCCTCATCCCACTGGACGGTGCTGAGCGATCCTCGAATTACCTGACCAAACAAATTATGATTCAACATTGAACCAGGGGTAGTTGGGATTAATTAAGGTAACGAGTATTTCAAATATTTTGGCCGGATTGTGAGATTTCAATTAATTTTGCTACTCACTATGTACACGATGTACTCACACATGAAATTATTAAACTCATCTGAACGTTATGTGATTGCCATATCCGCCAATAGATTTTAAGGCCATGTTAATGTCGTGCTGTCTTACATCAAGGATAAATCGGATAAACAGTTTATTATACGAGTTAGGACACCCTCAACATCAAACTACGACGACAAATTGAGTCCTTATAAACCAACACAACACTATGTACTGGCTAGTTCACTTTGTATAACTTGTATAATTTCACTGTCACACAATCGACCAACACCTTCTGATACTTCCCATCCGAATCCGACCAAATACAAGGTCTACTGACATTGTATTTACCAAAGAACCGCCCTTTAAGCTTATTAGGAATTACTAGGGACGATGCTTTTTTGCGTCACGATAGTATCACACCCTCCCCTTTATAACGCGCTAGTATTGAATTTGCCGCCCGTACATTTAGAAACACGTGGAGGCTGTGTAAGAGTTTATAGTTATCGTAAAAAGAATCAAATTATCTGTCTCTGTTCGGACGTATAAATGTTTTTTTATTACACAATATTGAAAAATAGGAAATAGCATGGAAATAGTCACATAAGCGTAAATGTAGCTATATCTCTGAGGAAAATATTTTGGGCAAGGACCAAGTCAAAGATTACTCCTAAAGTGTGATTTTAGACCGAAATGGCGGCTACACAGTGCGAGAAAATCGTCATTTTCAATTTATCAAAGTAGGGCAAGATTCTTCTTCCTGCGAAAACGGTATATAAATATTCATATACTTCGTATTTATCGTGTCTACCATTGGTCAATTTTGTACCCCGCACAAACAATTGGCTCGTTACGCATGCATCCAGTTTTCTGGATGTAGCATAGACTGCATAGTGTAACAGTATACGGAGGTCAAAAGTTCAAATTAAATGCAAGTAGACCTTTTTCCCCGGGGTGAGATCAGAGGATGGGAGCGGTCCATAGAAGCGAGCCCTCAATCGGTACATACACCACAGTGTCGCAGCCAGAGAGTGTTGGTCATAGAGTGACAAAGAAATGAAAAAGGTCTACAAAGTTGACTATGTACGAGCAGGCAAAAGAGAAATATAAGGGATTATTTTGGAGTTGAAACTATGAGATTTCATAGTAATGAGAAGATGGTTTATTCATGCAATAGAAGAATAAAGACAAGTAGGAATCTATGGCAAATGATGTTGGGGTAACCAGGTATTCGGCCAAAACAGTAGCGTAATAGATGTTATTCTTAATTGGAGCATTTACGTCAACAGAGGGAGTGAAATTTACTGAGCATGCTCAGAGCAATTATTGTGCCGATAAACATTACAATCTCGTACTTTTACTGCAATGTACTGAACTGTGAACTTCTACATTTTCCTAGATAATGTCTGTTACCAGCAAACATTTCAAACTAGTAGAAATAGATAGTTTATATGTTCAATTTTATTTCACGAATGTAATAAGGTCAAATATTGAACAGCTCAGAAGTATGAAGAATTTTCATGATTAGTGCAAAGTTCACCCCATTGAAAAACGACAGCACTCTCGTTTCGGCTAAATCGCTAGCCTCGTTTTCGGAGCACTAATTGCTCTGAGCATGCTCAGTTGGATAGCACGGCCCTCTTTTGACGTAAATGCGCCAATTACGAATAACGTCTATTAGGGTTTTCAATTTTTTTTTTGGGGGGGGGGGGGGGCGAGGGTGAAATGTCTGTCTTCAGGAGGGGAGGGGGGGGGGGGCATATCCAACCTATTTTTATGTAAGTGATATTGGGAGGTGAAATGCCTCCCTACCCACGCCCCTGGGCCAAACAGTTAGTTAGTTAGTCACTGAGTTATCGTTAGCAATGGTTAGTGACGAACATTAATACTGCAAACGATTTCGTTTATTTACAGGCCGTGACACACCTGGTAACAAGCCGGTCCCATTTAGAAATTACCTCAACCACTTTAACAAACTTGTCCAGCAGATCCACAGTAAGAATGGCAGTGGAGCGGAATACTTGATCAGTGGTAAGTGCGTATCGTTATGAATATTAACAGTGAACTGGCATAGTAGAATTAGACGACAGCCATGCCCGGCAACAGTGGACTGTGACATATTGCTCTTTTAGCGGAGAAATGTCAGAGATCTACATGGAGGATGATGATAATTTCGTCTCGCATGACGTCATTTCTTTATTCACCAATGTGCCAATTCAGAAAGCTTTGGAGATTATCAAACAAAGACTTACCAATGATGACACTCTCAAATCGCTAACTAAATTCTCCGTCGATGATATTGTTGAGTTAACTGAGTTTATTCCTACTACAACTTACTGACTTACTTCATATCAGGAGAACAAACCTACTGTCAAGAATTCGGTACCGCGAAGGGCAGCCAGGTGCCCACATTATAGCGAATATTGTCATGGAGCACTTATAAGACATTGCCATCGCTACCGCTCCGCTTGACTGCAAACCCAAACTGTTCAAACGATATGTGAATGACATCCTGGAGATAGTAAACAAAGACACAGAAGACAAGATCGGCAGGAGTTTTGAGCATGCTCAAAACTCCTGCCGGGCGCGGATGGCCGGCAAAGTCCCAACTATTTTTATGTAAGTGATATTGAGAGGTGAAATGCCTCCCTACCCACGCCCTGGGCCAAACAGTTAGTTAGTCACTGAGTTATCGTTAGCAATGGTTAGTGACGAACATTAATACTGCAAACGATTTCGTTTATTTACAGGCCGTGACACACCTGGTAACAAGCCGGTCCCATTTAGAAATTACCTCAACCACTTTAACAAACTTGTCCAGCAGATCCACAGTAAGAATGGTAGTGGAGCGGAATACTTGATCAGTGGTAAGTGCGTATCGTTATGAATATTAACAATGAACTGGCATAGTAGAATTAGACGACAGCCATGCCCGGCAACAGTGGACTGTGACATATTGCTCTTTTAACCCCCTGGGCACTACCGGCCTATCTTACATTCGTTCTGATTGGTTTATTGCGCAAGATATACTCATTTAAATAGCCAATTAAAATGCAGCTTGTAACATATTTCACTCCAATCTTTATCAGGGATACAATTATTCTAACACTGTTTCTGATTGGTGCAATAAATGATGTATCATCTTTCTGACCAATCGGCCGGTAGTTCTCAGGGGGTTAATCGCAACTCCTAAAATAAGTGTTAACATTTTAATAAAAGTTATAGCTACATAAGGTGTGAGCATAAATTCATCATGAATCCAAGGAAACATAATATATAGTAAGATTTCATAGATATAGTTCCAAAATTGAACTTACTGTTCCAGACAGTGTCGACGTCTGATCGGATGTCTTTCTCAGCTTGGCGGAGAAATGTCAGAGATCTACATAGAGGATGATGATAATTCGTCTCGCATGACGTCATTTCACCAATGTACCTATTCAGAAAGCTTTGGAGATTATCAAACAAAGACTTACCAATGATGACACTCTCAAATCGCTAACTAAATTCTCCGTCGATGATATCGTTGAGTTAACCGAGTTTATTCCCACTACAACATCAAAACTCGACCGCGCGGCAACCGCCGATTCTGTGCGGTTCCGCTAGGTTGGACCGCATGTCATTATTTGGAAGAATAGAAACCGGCTGCAACCGCAAGTAACTGCACCGAACCGGTGGTTACCGGGCGGTCGAGTTTTGATGTGCTCCCTTACTGACTTACTTCATATCAGGAGGACAAACCTACTATTAAGAATTCGGTACCGCGAAGGGCAGCCAGGTGCCCACATTATAGCGAATATTGTCATGGAGCACTTATAAGACATTGCCATCGCTACCGATCCGCTTGACTGCAAATCCAAACTGTTCAAACGATATGTGAATGACATCCTGGAGATAGTAGACAAAGACACAGAAGACAAGATCGGCAGGAGTTTTGAGCAAACTCCTGCCGGGCGCGGATGGCCGGCAAAGTCCCCTGAACGTGTTCAACGGACGAGAAACGGCCCACCTTGTGTCCTCATCGTGTTCCGCCGTCCGTACCAATTTTCACACGGTAAAGGGGACGCCCAGCTCACACGGATACATGTGACAAATACAGAGAAGTCCGGAATGCGAGTGAAGCGGCGAGCTTGAGCGTTCAGCTTATAAAGGGCGGTTTGATGATGTCATCAAGGCGGTTCGGTCGGTACCCAGGCGTTCCAGCCGATGAGGACCCGGTGAGGAGGTGGTATGAGCCCGGTAACAGGCCGGTCCCGATATAGACCCGGTATGAGAACGGTATGGACCCGGTGATAAAAAAAAATCAATGCGGCCGTTGACATTTTATGCTGATTGTTCACCGTGTTGGACTCTGTTGTTTTTCTATTATTAGACGGTAAGGGGTCGCCCAGCTCACGCGGATACATGTGACTTGGGCATTACATAGGCGAGACAGGCCGCCGTTTCGGTACACGAAAAAAGGAACATAAAACAGAAACGGATATAATGACAGGCCGCAAATTCACACGCACGGCAAGGAAAGACTCTCAAAATACTGAAATAGAATTTTCCATCGCGGATCACGCTGCTACTGAAAACCATCTTATAAAATATGACAAAACCAACATACTTGCAAGAGGCGACATTAGAAGCACCAGATGGATTAGAGAATCCATTTGGATCCGTCGCAAAGCCAACAAAGATATTGAAACAACACCTCATGAATGGCGACGAGGGGGCCTACTAACTTAGTCACTTGTACGATCAATTGATCCAGAATACGTCATCAAATATATCCCGTCACCAGAAAGTCAACATCTTCTGGCAAACCTGGATCAACACCAATGAGAAACACATCCGATCGGACGTCGAAACTGTCGTTTTGAAGTAGATTATATCTATATAATATGAAATCTTCTTATCATACATAAGGTGTTAATTCTTACTGATGAGATTAATTGCTGCATATGATTCGGTTCAATATAATCATGATATTGAAGAACTGAGTTATAATTATGGTCTACGGCGCACATCATCAGAATGACCTCTTCCGACCGTGCTGATTTCAGTTGAGCGCGCTGTTACGAGCTAGAAATATAGATAAGATAAGCTGTAGGATTTCTGTGGTTAGAAAATGGCCCCTCGTCTCGTCAGCTCATCTAATCCAAATGGTTAAATGGCTTCGCGGATGTGCCGTGATTGTTCTTTAGTGTTTAAAGGAAAAAAATGCACTTTTCGTTTCTATAAATAGTCAAGTTTGATATTTCCTTGTGAAACTGCAATCACTACGAGTTGTACATTGTTGAGCCACCCTATTGTAAATTTGACAATGTTTGATATTGTTCAGCAAGAGTGTACATGTTTGAAAATCAACACCTACACATTTACTGATTAATATTACCTATAAAATGTAAAATGTGTAATTGTATTTTTCTCCTCCTTAACTGTATTACACAGGAGATGGATCACCGTCCATATATTGGGATAACATTTCATGGAAGAATTCGCTCACGAAGGCATGCTCAAATTCATCAACTCCACGTTATGTTATATCTGATGTAATTCGAACAATACTTCCTCGGAGTAAAATGATCACGGTGTTTAGAAATCCAACAGACAGGTCAGTAGGAATCAGCACTTATTGTTAGTGGCAAAATCTAAATGAAATATGAATACGATAAAGAAATATTTTGAAAATTCATTTTTATACTACGGATTAAAGGGACACAATGTCATGTTAAATTTTTGTTTATTTTAATTAATTTACTTCAGAATTCAAGATGAACATTTTACAATTGCCATTAGCCCATTATTGTTGTTTCTTCTAAAATAAAAACCCAGCAAAACTTGATTAAAACAATGTTTTAAATATGTTGGTATACCACCCCTAACCATGTAATATGCTGGTTGCGGCTCTACCAGCATATTTGAATCGACGTTTTGTAGTACAAAGAGGGTTGATTTTTCTTAATCCTATAGGTGTAAGTTCATACATGTATTAAAATTGTAAAAATATACAAATCCCAGTTTTTATCATATTGAGGGCGCTGTCTTCACCACATCTCTTAATGACGGATTAAGTAAATAATGTATTGGAGGTTGATATATAATCCTACCGGTTGTAATTGTATTCTTAGTTACTTTTGCATCCATACAGGTTTACATAACACGTGTTGTGCTGATTTCTCTTCTCAGATTATATTCTGATTATATGTTTGATAACAGAAGTTGCACGCGGGAGTTCTTTCATAAATCGATAGTGGAGCTTACAAATATGTTTGAATCTTGCATGGTTGAAACCTCATTACGCACATGTGTGTTCCAGTATTTTTCGAAAATACATGCTAAACACAAAAAGAAACTTGGTCAAAAAATGGTAAGTCTACAACTCGTCGGTATCAAAGTATCATGAGCAATAAAGATCTAAGGTTTTGGTTCACACTCGTGTAATTCGCTTTACATGAGACACAATAACGTTAACACTAGAGCTATGTGTCCTATTTATCAAGCGCTTTCCATGCAAACAATGTTGCGTTGTAGCAACGCCGTTATTAGAAAGTTGCAAGTTAGTTTGAGGAAGTTAAAAGGAAAGTGAGACAGGTTTTCTCTCTGTCTACAAAACCTTATAGGTGTAAGTTCATACATGTAATACAATTGTAAAAAATATACAAATCCCAGTTTTTATCATATATTTTTGTAATTGAGGGCGCTGCCTTCACCACATCTCTCGAAAACGTTATGATACTACGTTGTAAAAAACGACATTTTGTGGAATGTACTTTACGCGAGCTCAACCTCAAGTGCATTGTCATCACACCGCACGACCTAGACTACTAAGAAAGCCGTTAATATTTGAGCTAGTGTCCAGTGCATCGACCTTCAGGATTCTTTCTAGTTGGAAAGCGAATAGAGGTTGGCCAAACGCTTAATTCACTCATACAGTTGTAAAGACTTCAAAACACCAGCTTACTTTCAAACATGCTTATCGATCAAATTAATATTCCTAAAACTGTCAAAAATGGTTCATTGCTTTGGGCTGCGTCACCTTAGAGCTGCGCAAAGAAGAAAAAAAACTCACTATATTTGTAATCCTGACGTCACTAACCTTGTCTTTTAGCGAATCATCAAAGGATTCTACTCATTATTTATAACTGATTGGCTTGACGCATTCCCACGTGATCAGCTCATGTTTATTCGACTGGAGGATTGGCATCGTACTTGCGAAGATATGTTACCTGACATTTATAGGTTTCTTGACTTGGGTGAGTATACTACAGGTGTCGTGCACCCCTTTTATATTATACAAACAGGGTTTCCCCAAAATGAAGGCACTTACATTTGTTGTAGTTGTTCTTGTTTTATGACGAAATCCTATTAAGGGGGGGGGGGGGGGGGGGGGGGGGGAATCTACTTCAAAACTGCTTATAGGCTTTAGCACATGTAATTCATGACAAATATAGTGAAGTCATATATCAAAATGTTCAGAAATAAATCCTCTTTTAAAAAATGAATCAATTAACAGAGTTCAAGTTCATCCTATGAGGTCATGGGAGGTCAATGGTCAACGAACTTTAATTTGGGCTATAGTGAAATACAAAAGTTGCTCCAGATTTTTCACTAACTTGTAATACCCTGATTATATTAATACTTAACACATGTATTAGTAGGTCAAGTAGGTGCAACTTAATGCAGTGTTTTTTTGAAATTTGTTTTTCGGGTTGCCATGGTAACCGGACCTATGATTTTTGAAATTTTCACTGCTGGTGAGACCTTCAACCCCCCAGAAAATCTAAACTAAAAAGTAATTCCACAAAAAGCTCAATAAGCTTGCAATACATATCATGAACTATAACTGGTCCAAATTTCAAGTCAATAGCTCTACTAGAACCTACTTTTTTCCGGAGCAAGTTTTTCAAACGCGAGAAATATGCAAACAAGTTACAGGTCGTTTAAAACTAGAAACACTTAATATTTTTTTATCAATTTATTAAGGTAAAAAATTTATCCCAAATTATCATAACATTTTTACCCAAAAGACTGACTCAATTAAGCTTAAAATCATTTTTTATTGTTTTTCCTTAAAAATAGCTGGTTGAAAAATAAAGAAATACAAAAGAAATTAAATATACATGATAACATAGGACACTCTGCTACTTTTAGTAATTTCCATCATCTAATACCTTTATTCAGCCATAACTTTGGTTGTGAATGCCCGATTACAACCAAACAAAAAGCAAATTAAAGCTCTAAATTTGTAGATTACAACTTATTCAAAAATGTCATTTTACTAACTTTTTCTGACCTTGAAGTAGATTCCCCCCTTAACAATCGATTCACAGATCAGGTTTCTTTCGGCGAGTAGCAATTTGCAATAACCGCTAAATTCCCTGCCGCTAATCCGAACGATATGTTATTTGTGTTTACGTAGATTGGGTGATTTTGATTAAGCTAATATCTTCTGCCCAAAAACCTTTGTTTTGTGTATGTTGCCAAGTAGTTGACTCATATTGACTCGACAAAGATTTTGATTAAGCTAATATCTTCTGCCCAAAAACCTTTGTTTTGTGTTTGTTGCCAAGTAATTGACTCATATGATCGTCTTTCTTATAATTACAGCAAAATTACCAACGGATCAAGTTAAACAGATTTGTTCAACTCGACAAAGAAACCCGACGACTGGCAAAAAGAAAAAAGGTCCGATGTTTAATGAGACACGAAACATTCTAAATACATTTTACAAGACGTCAGTTCAAGAACTTGCCTCGATTTTGGGTGACAATCGCTTTTTGTGGTCAGATTAATTAAGCAATGATTGTGAATGTTTAGATCAGGGCAATAAATAATAAATAAATGGGCCAGATGTGAAGAGTGAAAAATTGGCTGGGCCGCACCGTGAACCAAATCTTCTAGAAATGACCTGCTGTTGATTTCAAACAATTGATTCCGAAGACTTTCAAGCAATAGGTGTGTGTTCTTAATATCTATCTTCACAAAAACGTAATCTCAATCAGTACAGACGACAATTAATGGGGAAAATAGACCTACGCACGTTCATGACGTTGAGGAACATCATTTGTGCCGATAAATGCTAAGCAGCTAGGTCTTTTTTGTGATGATGTAAAATAGATTGATTCTTTAAAGTTTTCTTGAGACATCTCGCGGGCCACAAAAAACCCACTGGCGGGCCGCATGCGGCCCGCGGGCCGTAGGTTGCCCACCCCTGGTTTTGATGATGTCACATTTTTTGACATCTGGGACGCCCTCTGTTGGTCTAAAACAAATCACAACACACTCTAAACAGGCACGAGTTACTGTAGTTTACATAGGCCAGATCAGGTTCTAACTTATCATGATCAACATTGTTATTAAGTTTGCTTAGAAATGCTATGAGCTATATAATTTAATACACTAGTATGACAAATTGTGTCTACGAAAAATTAACTAGATGCCAGATTCTGGACTGTACTAGTATCGTCTGATACTGAAACACCCATAAGATTCCACACCACTAAATGATTACAGTCCATGCCGACGACAATAGGATTTCCCTCTATTTTAGAAGCCTGTGGCCCAAGAACAACCATAAGTAATCAGGAAAGGCCATTACCCCAAAATTATTAAAGTTGGAATATAATGTAACTACCACAGTTCAAAAAGAGATCTTTTCAGTCCGTTTAGGTTTTTGAGTGATTTTGATTGTACATGTTCTGTCAACTCTGCTTAATTTTTTTCTCGGAACTTTCAGGGTTACCATGAACTTGAAGAAAAATGTAAAGTTGAAAAATACAGTCGCTTTATAAGCGAGAAAATCGATTTGTAACACCATTTTAAACATATAAAAGTATAGGGAATCTTTAGTAGCGTGGAATCATAATCACCTTGACACCAAACGTGTACAGCCCAATGTAGCCCTTCTAATTAAAATACCCCCTCTACAATGTTATAGACATCTTTTACCAAAAGAGGGCAGCAGATAGAAAATGCCGGATTTGGGCTCATTCACGATTATTAATGGTTAAACTATGCATAAGAGGTGACGGGATCAAGTGATGGGACAAACAGTTAACGACGGTATAAATTTAAACAATGATACAGACACTGTAGTTGATTATCCAACTCTAGTCTGCTGCGTTATACCAGGGGTGTGCCACTCAGCTCGCCGATCGGATGCCACTTTTAAATTAAAATTTGGTCGGCATAGAACTGGTGGCGCTCCACCGATCATGCGTGATTGTAGCAGACGACATGACGCTGGCCACGCGTCTCTCAGACGCCCAATATGGCAACGGGAGTGCACCATTTTGAATTATTTTTAACAGTCATCGCCCGGTTAGCGATGAAAATTCTTCTAATTATGATGAATTTGTCAAAATGATAAGATTAACATTCGCGATAACGTGTTATTCACTACGAATTCAAAATTTAGGTTTCGCGTGGCCACCGTCGTCTGTGTAGGCCTAAATATACAGCGCCCCAAACCTATGCCGACCACAAATGACGTTAAACCTGGCTAAACATTGTTAAACGCCGGTGTCACGAGCATGGTGACCCACTTTTTGACAAATATAACACGTAGTCCTCTGCCTGACCGCTGACTCAGTTGAACTTGAACTAGGCCTATATGTTGAATTTGAACTAGACCTATATGTTGAATGTGGTTTAGATGGAGTTTCATAAGCCTTTCGATCTGAGGTAGGCTTATTACTACTTACTACATTTCTACTACCTTTATTTTTTATCGGGTTAGATGAAGTACCCCACCATCCGTCACGTGCTTCAACATATTGATTGGCGAGGTCAGCCAAGGTCCCCAGGTCCTTAGGCTTACGTTCGCGTACAAATGTGGTCATATCCCTAGATATACTATGCATAAACTGATCACGGATTACCATTTCAATTAGACCTTCTTTGCTTTTTTTATTTGTTGCAAGGTCAAACCATCTATTAAAATAGTTAGTTATACGATTAACATATTGTTGACCAGATTCACCCTGTTCTGGTTTGGAAGTCTTAAATTTCTTGCGGAAGCCCTCCTCGTTAAGCTCATAACGGTTCAGTATGGCCCGTTTCAACATACCATAATCATTTGCTTGAGTCTCGTTTAATGAATAATACACCTCTAGGCCTTTCCCAGATAACAAGGCACTAATACTTACCGCCCATAGCTCTGCAGGCCATTCTTGTAGAATTGCATAGCGCTCAAAACGTATTAAGTACGCATCAATATTGTCTTTACATTCATCAAACCCTGGAAGCTTAGGTGTACGTAAACTAGGCCTAGACTGTTGTGTACTATTGGCGGTTACTTCAGTTTGTTTAAGTCGTATCTCTTCAAGTAGGATTTGTTTATCTAGTGATTTCTCCTCACACTCTACCGCTTTGTCTGAAGATTCCAATTGATGCGTATGCATCATTTCTTTGTACTCTTTTTCATAACCCAGTTTCATAGTTTCCATCTGCTTTTCATGAATCCTACGCAATTCTCCCTCTTGTGCACGCGTAGCTTTTTGCGCGACTTCACGCTCAGCTTCTACAATTGCTTGTTGTTTAAGAAATTCGCGTTCCTCCTTAACGCGCGCAGCTTCTCGTGCAGCTTCTTCTTTAACGCGCGCAGCTTCTCGCGCAGCTTCTTCTTTAACGCGCGTAGCTTCTTCTTTAATGCGCACGGCTTCGTCTAACGCCTGCTGCTTAAGGAACTCGCGTTCCTCTGCCCTAGCTTTGCGTTCTTCATCGCGTTGTACTTTTATTTCCGCCCTTTCATTCTCAATGAACATGCGCAATTCTTTCCCTGTTAGACCAATTCTTTCACCCAACGCGGTTAAACGTTCAATTTCCAACGCACCCGCAGACATGATGTATGCGTATCAATACCTTAGTATTGCAATTTGAGTAACCAAAATTTGGATCAACTTGAAAGTGGCATAAATTATGAATTAGTCTATAAACTCAAGTGATGTACGTATGACTATGACTGTTAAGGGTTGGGTAATAACAAACCTATGGGATAGTGGCATTAAGTAGTATCATGTGTTTTGCGACTTACCCCGAACAATCCACTGGTTCAGATCGAACTGGTAAAATATTTGATGAAACGCCACGCACTAACACCCCAGCAGTCGAGAATACACACACACACACCGTTGAGAACTGTTATCTGTGAATACAATGTTATACAGAACATTAAACACTTGAACTATTTTAAATTGAAACCTTATTATACCTAAATAAATTATGACTAATTGTATGAAAGATCTAATAATCAATTCTTTCGCGTCGTCACAAATTGACGTGCACGGATAAGTTGCCTTTAAAATTTACTAAAATATCTAACAGAAAGGTTTCTATGATATGCCCGGATTCTCCACCAAAATTGTCACCTAGATCTGTAAAGTATTGATTTTTAGTAAATTAAAAACTGACGCTAGAATTAAATCATAGATGCTCAACTGTTTTTGTTATTCTTAATAATAATAATTATATTTATTCAGCCAAAAGTTACATAAAGATTGAATTGTGAAACCCCCAGAGCTCTTTAATGTAATGGTTGATTTGTAATCGATTATATTTCACTGCATGGCCATGCGTGTACTCGAGTGTTGTCAACAACGTTCTGAGTTCGTTAGCATTCGTTGTTATGTATCACTGATGATGATCACTCCGTAGAAAAAGATGCGTAGATGAAATGCAACCATGCGATGTTGGATATGGACGTCTCCTGAGCGTCTTTTAGGCGTAGATAATTGTTATATAACGAAACCAAATCAAATTACCGGCGGGATTCTTGGGTAGATGAAATGCAACCATGCGATGTTGGATATGGACGTCTCCTGAGCGTCTTCTAGGCGTAGATAATTGTTATATAACGAAACCAAACCAAATTAACGGCGGGCTGTAAATTTGAAACAGACCGGCAAAAAAAGGAATAATGTCTGGAAATCTACTTGGATTATATGGACATATTATTTTTCAATCACTCAACAGAAGTATAATTATATCGAATCCATGTTCATTTTATTTCCCGCCAAAGTCAATTTTCGAACATAATATCCCCCCAAACATAATTCAACACATAAATAGCTCAATTAAGATAATACTGTTCTGTACTTACATTCTTGCAACAAAAGAAGTGACACGTTAAACGTACACTAGGTACAAACGCCTCCCATCAGATAACCTCGAACGGTGTGTGTTATGTCGTAGCTCAAACATTGCCATACGGCCAAACATGCTGATACTAGTATACACTTAATGCCATTACTATTTGGACACCAGATCCTAAAGGCCCCGTCAGGTTATTACGACGAGTTCATAGTACGTCCTTACACGTAGCCGTCCCGTTTGCGTGTGTTTTATTCCTCTATTCAAATTTTGCGCTTAGTACTTTGTCCCCCTGACCCCGCTAATTATATATGCGCATACCTAGACTAAACTCGCGTCGTTTAAACACTTTTGTTGCCACTCGAAGTCCCGTCCATCGTGACAATTAACTCCCACCCTAAGAGAAATACATATCTTGTATTTTCTCACTACAAAAGATGGAAGCGGGCTTCGAATAATCAAAAATAATCCCATCTTATGATTATCCTCCCAACTTCTTACCGTATGTATCCATACCTATCAAGTAGATTAGTGTTGATTCTGATCTTACGCGTCTAAGATGCATATCGCAACTACCTACCTACCATTTTGTTAGGCCTACGACTGTTTCTCAGCCTTACCTCTTCACATATTATCACATCCCTACCTTTTATTTTAGGCCTACGAATGTTTCTCTTAACATAAAATCACACCCCTACCTTTTATGCAGCATATAGTTTTAGTGTCGATTTCAAGCTCTGAAATACATACATTGACTATATCTACTTTTTAGGCCTACGAATGTCTTACACAATACACATTATGTTGCAATAATTCCGCCGTATAACTTCTGTTTCACCTTACAAAAAACAACATATTTAATCTCAAATTCGTACACTGAAAAATAAATTGGTGTCACAGCGACGCCTTCTTGGAGTCAACTGTAAATGACACTTACAAAGGCGTTATTTTGACTCCAAAATTGGTGTAATCGTCAATGATATGGGTTTGCACATAATTTACGGTGACACCGTTAAGTGTCCGACGGACACCTTTCAGTGATCATTTAGTGATTTACACCAACACTGGTGTCAGATTAATTGAAATGACTCCAAGGGCGTCAATAGTTGGCGGGAAAGCTCACGGTTTTTAGAGGCGTCGAAGCAGCATGACACCAATTGGTGTAATTCTGACACCAATTGGTGTAATTCTGACACCAATTGGTGTAATTCTGACACCAACTGGTGTAATTCTGACACCAATTGGTGTAATTCTGACACCAAATTGGTGTAATTCTGACACCAAATTGGGCGTCTATCAACATATCAACGCATGCGTTTTCTCGTCGCCATTTTGTTTGCATGTTACGAGCCGGTAAGACTGGTAAGTACCGATCTGCTCCATTTCCAGACATTTTTGATAATAATTATGATACAATTAGCGTAATGTAAGCCTTGTTCATGTTGTTTAATATTGCGCCAACTAACTGATGAAATGAATTACAATTTCATAGTCAGAGACTAGCATTTTGTTGGACTGTGTGTCAGTGCATGAACCTACTAGTACTATGTGTGTGTTCGTCATGTATGCATACGATGATATGTGCAACATTACATGCATGTAGCACGATTTATCTGGCTCAGTGGTCATCTTTTTCATACGGACGTCTTACATTACGCTAATTGTATCATAATTATTATCAAAAATGTCTGGAAATGGAGCAGATCGGTACTTACCAGTCTTAACGGCTCGTAACATGCAAACAAAATGGCGACGAGAAAACGGCTCCTAAACATGTGCTATCTCAATATGACTCTTAAGAGAGTCAATATTACACCCCATTTGGGGTGTAATATTGACTATGAATATGACACCCAAATGTGTCATATTTGACACCCATAATGGTGTCAATTTGACACCCATAATGGTGTCAATTTGACACCTTTAGGGTGTCAAACTCAATATGACACTTAAGAGAGTCAATATTACACCCCATTTGGGGTGTAATGGCTTTTTCGAAAATGGGTCCTCAGGTAACCACCCAAAGGTGTCAAAATGAATATGACACCCAAAGGTGTCATATTTTACACCCATAATGGTGTCAATTTGACACCTTTAGGTGGCCAACTGAGGACCCATTTTTTGACGCTTGTTTTAGTGTCAAAATGACACCAAATTATTTTTCAGTGTAGTCTTTCGACCACATATGTTACATATCATATTAGGCCTATTACCTTTAACCCTAACCGCACTGAATCTCACTAAATCTCACTGCCAGAAACTATCTCCGGGCACGTGCTGCTGCATTGCCGCGATGACGTCACCTACCGCAGGCATATGTGGCCACGGAGTTTGTGGCCGCATATGACCTAGGGAGTTAGCTCAGTCGGTAGAGGGACAGACTTTGGTGCGGATGGTCCGGCGATCGAATCCCGGGGGGTGCTGGGTGATTTTTCGGGTCAAAAAAAATAGCACTTTTCCCCCCTCCCCCCGATACGCACACAAAACTAGCTTTACTGGTTAGGGTTAATAAATGTCAATTTTTGATGTGCAATAACCCTAACCGCACTGAATCTCACTAAATCTCACTGCCAGAAACTATCTCAGGGCACGTGCTGCTGCATTGCCGCGATGACGTCACCTACCGCAGGCATATGTGGCCACGGAGTTTGTGGCCGCATATGACCTAGGGAGTTAGCTCAGTCGGTAGAGAGACAGACTTTGGTGCGGATGGTCCGGCGATCGAATCCCGGGGGGTGCTGGGTGATTTTTCGGGTCAAAAAATAGCACTTTTCCCCCCCTCCCCCCGATACGCACAAAAAACTAGCTTTACTGGTTAGGGTTAACCTACCGTAATGTTGTACTTACGATACGCGACATAGACAGAGTTTTATTTCTTGGCTCTTGTTGATACAAATTCAGGCCTACTACATTTCGTCCAAAATTTGGTCTTGTGACTTACTACACACGACTCATGTAATCGGCACCAATGTTTATTTTTTATCACCTCTAATCGGTAACGGTATGGCTGTAACGCCAGCGCCCACCTCATTATTCTACTGTTCGCTACTTTGGACTTTTTGATACATGCTAATGGCTGATGGTCTGTTTCGATAATAAACTCGCGCCCGTAAAGAAAAGTTTCAAACTTCTGGACTGCCCATATGATAGCGAGACATTCCTTTTCCATTACCGAGTATGCCTTCTGACATTTTGTCATTTTCTTACTCGCGAAAGCTACTGGAAACTTCTCCCCATGTTTTCTTGCATCAAAACCGCTCCGAGGCCATTCTCCGAAGCATCGCTCCTCAGGATAAATTGATTCTTGACGTTTGGTAGAACCAATATCGGTGCTTCTGTAAGCTTCCTCTTTAGAGTTTGGAATGCGTCTTCTTGGCTTTGTTCCCATTTTATTCGGTTGGGTTCTCCTTTCTTTGTTTTGTCTGTCAAGGGGCAGGAGATTGCGGCGAAATCAGGAATGAATTTCCTATAGTATCCTGCTAGTCCTAAGAACGATCTGAGTTGCGTTTTAGTTTGTGGCTGTTTGGCATTCCTTACTGCTTCAATCTTGTCGGGTTTCGGCTTCAGAATCCCGCGTCCGACTATATGTCCGAGAAATTCCACTTCGCTATATCCTATGTAGCATTTCGAAGGACTTGCTGTTAGATTCGCTTGTCTCAATCTTTTGAACACCTCTTTCACCAATTCCATATGACGTTCCCATGTTGTGGTGTGGATCAAAATGTCGTCGATGTAATTGTGCACATTTTGCATCCCTCTAAGGAGAATTCTCATGATCTTTGAGAAAGTGGCAGCGCTGTTAATCAGGCCAAATGGCATAACTTCAAACTGATACAGTCCTCCATGTGTTACAAATGCCGTGAACTTTTTGGAGTCGTTGTGCATGGGAATCTGCCAGTACCCTTTACTGAGATCTATTTTGGTAAAATAGTGGTCTGTGGACAGTTGGGCAAATATCTCTTCTTGATCAGGCACAGGCTCTGCGTCGAACTCCGTCTTGGCATTCAGTTTCCTTGTGTCACAGCAAAAACGCTTGGTTCCATCCTTCTTCATCACCATTGTTAAAGGACATGCGTATGGACTTGTACTTGGTACAATGACCTTCATTCTTAACATGGCGTCAATCTCATCCTGTACCTCTTTCCTAAGAGCATGTGGAATGGGATAGGGTTTGCACCTTACAGGAATTGAGTCACTGAGTTTGATGCTATGACTCCCTAAATGTGTTCTCCCTGGTATATCCGTAAGTACATCTTTGAAGTTTCTCATTACTCTCTTCACCTCTCGCGTTTGCGTTGTATCAAGTTCCGTGCTAATGTTGACATCCTTTATTGTTTCTTTTGGTGTCAACGGCGGTAAATGTAGTAGTTCCTCATTGGTTAACATGACATGTGCCTCCACGTTTGCTTCCTCGTCTTGCTCTTCCTCAATCACTGCTACAGCGACGGTGTCCAGAGCTTCTTGATCTGTTTTGGTTTTCTCTTCTTCACGCCTGAAGTACTTTCTTAAGAGGTTGATGTGAAAGGTCTGTTTTCTATGTCCCAAGTCTATCTGGTAGTTCATCCTATTAGCCTTCTTGACTATCTTGAATGGTCCTTTCCAGTGCATTAGAAGCTTGTTGGTATCTGTAGGAAGTAACAGTAGCACTTCTTCCCCTTCCCTGTACTCTCTTGGTCTAGTTTTCTTATTGTATTGTACTCTGTATCGTTCCTTTGAATTCCTGAGTTCCTCTTTGGCTAGTTGACAGGTGGTTTCCAATCTCTTCTGCAAGTCGACTATGTACTGATATGTGCTTTTAGTCTCACCCCCGGTACACTGCCCTGTCCATAGTTCACTTAAGATTGTCATTGGACCTCGTACATTTCTACCATAGAGTAGTTCAAACGGCGAGAAACCCGTGCTAGCATGTGGTGTGTCTCTGTAGGCAAATAACAACGGACAAATGTAACGGTCCCAGTCACGTGGTCTTTCCTCGCACATTTTCTTCAACATACTCTTGAGAACTCCATTATACCTTTCTACTAAGCCGTTACACATGGCGTGGTAAGGTGTGGTGACGAAGGCTTTCATAGATAGTAGTCTTTGTAGTTCTTTCATGACATTGGACATGAACTGGACCCCCTGATCTGTCAAGATTTGTCTTGGTACTCCGAGACGCGTGAACATAACCATGAGTTCCTCGGCTATCGTTTCGGCCTCCATATTTTTCAGTGGAACTGCTTCCGGATATCGCGTCGCATAGTCCATGAGAACCAGCACATATCGATGTCCACGTTCAGTCGTAGGTTTCATTGGACCAATCAGATCTACCGCTACTCGTTCAAATGGTGTGTCTATAATGGGCGTCTCACCTAGCGGAGCCTTGGTGACCTTCCCTTTTGGTATTGTCCTCTGACAGATATCGCACGATTGACAATATCTTCGAATGTCAGCACCTATCCCTGGCCAGTAGAAGTTTGACGATATTCTGTCTTGAGTCCTTTTGACAGCCTGATGTCCTCCTAGGATTGATTCGTGTGCAATCTTCATCACCTGTTTTCTGTAGACCTCTGGAACGACTACCTGACGGAATTTGTTTCCATAGTCTATATGTGGTGCTGTAAAGTCTCTGTACAATATCCCTTTGTCTACTATAAAATAGTAACTTCCTCCACCTTTAGTCTCTCTGACACCACCCTCTTCTGCGGCTTCACGGATTTTCTTTAGTGTGGGATCTTCCTGCTGATTCTTCTGTAAAGTTTCTGACGTTACTATTTCCTCTGACTGTTCAGTCACTAACAATGGCTTGAATGGTTTAGTTCTATTCTTCGCCTGACTTCTCGTTTCTACGGCACCGATTATTTCCTCTGTTTTGGTTTCCGTCCTCGACGGTTCTTGCATCAAAGTTTTCCTTCCACTCAGGATCGGGTCTGTCGACTTCGCTTATTCCATCTATGTTGCCAAGTATGAGATCATACACTGGGTTGGTCATGCAAAGAGTCGTCACTTTTCCTACATAGTGCGGAGTATTGATGTAGATGTCTGCTACTGGAAACCTTCTAACCGTCCCGTCTATCAACACACATGTCCGGTGTTTACCAGTCTTCTGTGTAGGTTGGACTAACGCATCCTTTACCACCACTCCAGTACATCCGGTGTCTCGTAAGACTTTCACTCTATGACTTCCCACGAACCCTTGGACTATCGGCATTTTGGCTTCTGCTTGCGGTTGACACGCTGCTGTTACCACTGTCAATTGATGTCCACACCAGGGATGTGATAATATGTGAAGAGGTAAGGCTGAGAAACAGTCGTAGGCCTAACAAAATGGTAGGTAGGTAGTTGCGATATGCATCTTAGACGCGTAAGATCAGAATCAACACTAATCTACTTGATAGGTATGGATACATACGGTAAGAAGTTGGGAGGATAATCATAAGATGGGATTATTTTTGATTATTCGAAGCCCGCTTCCATCTTTTGTAGTGAGAAAATACAAGATATGTATTTCTCTTAGGGTGGGAGTTAATTGTCACGATGGACGGGACTTCGAGTGGCAACAAAAGTGTTTAAACGACGCGAGTTTAGTCTAGGTATGCGCACATATAATTAGCGGGGTCAGGGGACAAAGTACTAAGCGCAAAATTTGAATAGAGGAATAAAACACACGCAAACGGGACGGCTACGTGTAAGGACGTACTATGAACTCGTCGTAATAACCTGACGGGGCCTTTAGGATCTGGTGTCCAAATAGTAATGGCATTAAGTGTATACTAGTATCAGCATGTTTGGCCGTATGGCAATGTTTGAGCTACGACATAACACACACCGTTCGAGGTTATCTGATGGGAGGCGTTTGTACCTAGTGTACGTTTAACGTGTCACTTCTTTTGTTGCAAGAATGTAAGTACAGAACAGTATTATCTTAATTGAGCTATTTATGTGTTGACTTATGTTTGGGGGGATATTATGTTCGTTTTTGTGCAAGTATACAAATATACACGATAAAAGGGTGAGTGTGTGTTGACACTCGTTTTGGAGATGTTTTTAATATCTAATTTTAATATCCGTTTGCAATTTTTGTCAAAACAAACATGGCCGACAGCGGCAATGCATTATGGGGCCATGAAAATTGACTTTGGCGGGAAATAAAATGAACATGGATTCGATATAATTATACTTCTGTTGAGTGATTGAAAAATAATATGTCCATATAATCCAAGTAGACTTCCAGACATTCCTTTTTTTGCCGGTCTGTTTTAAATTTACAGCCCGCCGTTAATTTGGTTTGGTTTCGTTATATAACAATTATCTACGCCTAGAAGACGCTCAGGAGACGTCCATATCCAACATCGCATGGTTGCATTTCATCTACCTAAGAATCCCGCCGGTAATTTGATTTGGTTTCGTTATATAACAATTATCTACGTCTAAAAGACGCTCAGGAGACGTCCATATCCAACATCGCATGGTTGCATTTCATCTACGCATCTTTTTCTACGGAGTGATCATCATCAGTGATACATAACAACGAATGCTAACGAACACAGAACGTTGTTGGCAACACTCGCGTACACGCATGGCCATGCAGTGAAATATAATCGATTACAAATCAACCATTACAGTAAAGAGCTCTGGGGGTTTCACAATTCAATCTTTATGTAACTTTTGGCTGAATAAATATAATTATTATTATTAAGAATAACAAAAACAGTTGAGCATCTATGATTTAATTCTAGCGTCAGTTTTTAATTTACTAAAAATCAATACTTTATAGATCTAGGTGACAGCCGGTCACGGACGCATTCCGGACGATTACCCTAATTTGTGTAAATATGCAAAAGGGACCGTTTTCGCTACGTACATCAGTATAGCACTTTCCTATCCCAAAATTAATAGAATCCCTGGTTATACCCTTTCATGTACCGATAGAGGGCTCATTCCCCGTGACTGCTCCCCATCCTCTGATCTTACCCCGGAGTCTACTTGCCCGACCTCCGTATACTGTTAACTGAGACGAATATGTTTATTCGTCTCAGCTGTTACACTGCGCTACATCCAAAAACTGGATGAATGCGTAAAGAGCAAATTGTTCGTGTGGGCTGAGACGAATATACCTGAAGGGATAAGAAGCTCTATTCATTCCTGTTATGTGCAGAGGTGCAAGTCTAACACGGTTATTGTTATGCTTGATGCCAATCGATTATCACCATTCAGTTAAATTTGTAGCACGACCTCATTATATGAGTTGCCGCGCTATTTCAAATTTAGTGTTATCCACACGTGTGTTGCGATCTTCTTAACAACCTGAACACACTGTAGTATCGGACGGTCACCGACATACAGACTGTGATAGATTTCTAAAGATTTCATAAGAAGTATGCCAATTAAAACCTACTAGAGCCATAGTTCAATACATAAACAAACAATGTATTATGATATTCAAATTGCATGGTTTGTGTTTAGATTTAATATGAATTGAAATACAAATATTCAGATGTGGTTGAGCTGATACACTAATATCTGTTGATGTATACAAATACAAAATTTGTTGTGTTTCAATTCACATTAAATCTAAATTCTAAACACAAATCATGAACTTTGAATATCATAATACATTGTTTATGGGTTGAAGTAGGGCACTAGTAGGTTTTAATTGGCATACTTTTTTCTGAAATACTATAATTCTAGCAATATAAATGCGTTATCATTTTAGAAATCTATCACAGTCTGTATGCGCAATCATCATGATCATGGTTTAAACCCAGAAGTGAGATCAGGACAAATCGACGCATGCGTGTGCATGCGGACAGCCTGTTTTGTAGGCTCTGCTTGGGTTGGTTTGAGAACAATGCCGTGCACTGCCGTGCAAGACCTGGTTTGTAGAATTGAATGGCAATACACGGAGCTGCCTATCCCTTCAGGTATATTCGTCTCAGGTGTGACCAATGAGAGACACGATAAATACGAAGTATATGAAAATTAATAAACGTCTCCTCGAATTTTAAGATAATTCAAAATGGCTATTTTCTAGCAATGGATAGCCGCCGTTCGGTATAAAATTGCAGCTTTCATGCTTTAGGAGTAAGCCTTGACATTGGTCCTCGCCCAAAATATTGTCTTCAAAGATATAGCTACATTTCCGCATATGTGACTATTACCATGCTATTTCCTATTATCTTTTAATATCGTGTAGTAAAAAGTCTATATACGTCCGAACTGGGACAGATAATTTGTTCGTTTTTTACGATAAACTATAAACTCTTACACAGCCACAGAAATATCGTCTTCACGCGTTTCTAAATGTTGTTCGATTGTGTGACAGTGAAATTACACATATCCCTTACTGATGAAAACTGGCTACGATTTGGTTTGATATAATAGTATTAACGAACTTAGTTATAAGGCCAAAAAAAAAGAAGTTGTGTTGCCCTCACAAGCCTTAAATCGGGAAGGTCGGCCGGCCGGTTTTTTAATTTAATTTTTAATTTGACCAAATCAACGATTTTATGTGTGAAGATACTAAGGAAAACGCTTACTGGATGTATTTTCAACCCAATGGTGAATATTTTGTTTTCTTGCCCATCTCTGTGCAATTTTCACAGATTGGAAGATCTTGAGAAGAAAAAAATCTTAAAAAAAAATATCTTGAAAAAAAATCTTGAAAAAAAACCCCTTTAATAAAAAGAGAAAAAATGAAGAAATTCTTTTAAAAAAAAAAACCCGGACCACATTCTCGGAATTTTGACCCGGCCGGATGAGGGCAACACAACTATTTCTTTGGCCTAATGCCACTCAGTTCGTGTATTATCGTCTACGCACATCATCAGAATGATCTATTCCGCTGTTACGACTTATCGTGTATTATGGTCTACGCACATCATAAGAATGACCTATTCCGTGAAAAAACAAGATATTTTACCTCCAAAATCGTGAAAATCACATTTTTGGTAAAAAAAAAAATCACATTTTTGGTACTTTTTGGTCTATAATTCAAAAAATAAATAAGATAATAACAATAAAAATACGCCTCCTAGGGAATTTCATTAGGATTATAATAACACTAGTATGACAAAATATATTTTGAGTTATCGTACACGAACCTGAAATGGGTCAAAAACATGTTTTTTATAATTTTTTCCAAAATGGTCAATTTCATGTTCGTGGTTGGATTCATTGAACCTTTTCCTTCAAGAAAATGTATACTTTTATATATATTAAATGAATAATGAAGAAGTTACGGCAGTTTTACGGAGGCTGTACCTGAGAGTCCAGACCCCCATTAAAGGGGCATTGAGATTAATTAAGGATCGTTGGAAAGCTACTGTAAAAATCTGTATGCGTGCCAAGAAGAGACAAATGGTTCACAGGAGTCTCCCCCGCCTCCCCTTGGTGAAGATGAGCCTGATATTCTTCTATCAGAGGTCCAGGAAGCCAACAATACTGTGTGGAAGTGAAGAGTATGGCCAGAGGATTGGAAGAGATCAGTTTTCCTAACACTTCCAGGGGATGCTAGCGAATGTAAAAATCATCGTACTATCGCTCTGATATCACATGCAAGCAAAGTCCTGCTGCACATCATCAACGAATGTCTTAGACCTCATCTTGAACGTGAACTTCCTACTGAGCAAGCTGGTGTCCGGAAAGGCCGTGACACAAGAGATCAGATAGCCAATGTACGTCACATAATGGAAAAATGTTTTGAATTCCAAAGGGAGCTCTTCATGTGCTTTATAGACTATGCTAAGGCCTTTGATTGTGTGAGATATTCGGCATTATGGACAGCACTACTACAAGAAAGGGGAATCCCTTACCACCTCGTCCACCTAATTCGCAATCTGTATGATGGTCAAGCTGCCTGTGTTCGCACTGAGAAAGGAAATAGTGACTGGTTTGCTCTAGGTCAGGGAGTCCGTCAAGGGTGCATACTTTCACCAGCACTTTTCAACCTTCATGCAGAGTCTATAATGAGACGTGCATTGGATGATTGGCCAGGGGGCTGTCAGTAGGTGGATACCAAATAAAATACACAGCCTACGTTATGCCGACGACACCACCCTGTTTGCAACAAATATGGAAGAGATGGCGGAACTCCTGAAGAAAGTCAAGGTGGAGAGTGAACAACGTGGGCTACATCTAAATGTTAGCAAGACCAAGATCATGTCCATAGACACAGATGGTGTGGAGGAGCCT
>JAYJML010000565.1:0-24000 GCA_035610835.1 Ophiura sarsii | reverse complement strand
TCAAAATGTTGTATTTTAAAATATCTTATAATAAAATAATTTTTCATCTTTTGGGATAAATTTTATCTTGTGATGGAAAGGAAAGGTATCATACTTCATATTCAACCAAAGATAATTATCTTTCGAACACCAGAACAGTAGCAGAAGGGCGCAGAGGGGAACTCAAATGTTCATCACAAAAGTTGGGAAAAAACTATATTTTCCATTTCCGCAAACTTTAACCCTTCATAAAAATAAAACCGAATGCAGCAGAAGAAAACCAAAAACAGTTTCTAAAAGCTTGATTAGTCAGTCTACTTTCACAGAAAGAATGTTTCAACGGTAAAGATATTACTTTCAAAATTCATGAAGGTGGAATCCTTACATGGAAATGACCCTACATGATTTATTATAATTAATACATTATGTTTATAAACTGCTCACACAAAGTTACGAAACTTTTTTTAATCAAGTATATTTTTATTATTTATTACCCTCTCTGTATACGTTATCTATCAATGGAAAGCTGAAGTGTTCTTCTTTAAAATGATACCACATTTGCAATAATTGCATGTTGCTGAACTTGGCCACATGAATGCAATCAAAAGCGTTCGATTGTGTTAACCATATTCTAGCTATCCAGAGACTCTGCGAGCTTGGTGCCAGAAGTGAAATCATACCCTGGATTGCAAGCTTTCTTACTGCTCGCCGCAAACGTGTGCAATTATACCACTCTGCTTTATCCGAATGGAAAACACTCACTTGTGGTGTCCCTCAGGGCACCAAGTTTGGCCCAATCACCTTTATTAGTGTTATCAATAACGCCTCTGAAGAGTCTCTGACCAATAGCTTCAAGTATGTGGATGATCTCACGCTAGCAGAAGTCCGCCATGCGAATCAACCCAGCCAGATCGATTCGGACGTGCGAGACCTGGATGCTTGGGCGAAAGACAACCACCTCATGCTCAACCCGGGGAAGTGTAAGGTCATGCAGGTCTGCTTTAAGAGAGATCCCCCACTTCCCCCCAAACTCCATATTGCTGGTAATGAGCTTGAGGTGGTGTCTGAGACCAAGCTTCTAGGCCTTGCCGTCCAATCCGATCTTGGCTGGCAGTCCCAAGTTAATAACATGGTGTCTAAATGCAGCAAGAGGTTGTATGCTAAGTCACCTAAAACGTTTCGGAGTGCCAACTGAAGACTTTGTATCTGTGTATGTTGGTTACGTTCGCCCAACATGTGAATATGGCGCCCCTGTCTGGCATTGTAGTTATCGGTAAAAATCAAGCCTATCAACTTGAACGCCTGCAGAAACAGGCATGCCGTATCATTCTGGGCGCTCAATATCAATCATATACAGATGCTTTGGATCAGTTGACACTCCTAAACTTAGAAGACAGGAGATCACAATTATCCCTTCAGTTTGCCCAGAAATGTTGTGACTCTGAAAGGTATTCCAACTGGTTTCCTAGCATCAATAAGACCCACGGGATGAATTTGGGCAATTCCACACTAAAGCAGACATGACACCCCAAAATTGAAATGTGTGATATCATGACAAATTTGGTGTCAAATGAAAGCTAAAACCTTATATTTTTCAGATGTCAAATCAGATTTTCACATTTTATCCATTTCAGTCCAGAAATCTGGGATTTTGTGAAAATCTAATGTTTTTCCCCAAAAAAGTGAAATATGAACATTCAATTTAAACTGATCCTGCACATTATTAAATATATTTTAGTCACATAAAAACCAGTTATATGATCAAATAGACAGTGAAAAACCAATGGAAAATGTGTTTTTGAGTTTTGCGTAATTTTTCAAGCTTCAGCGACTCCTAATAATGTTGGCTTCTAAAATGTCCTTCCGTGGCACTAAAAATACATTTTTTAGTATAAAAACAAAAAGACATAATTTGTGGTATTTGTTTGATTCTGTTATTAGCAGTGTTTGTGATATTCATGTGTGAATGTTGGAAAAGTGAGTTCAACCGTCCTTCCGTCACGGTGGAATTGCCCATTTGAGACACACCAGCAAATATCACAGCAAATATCAAGTTCCCAGGTGCAAAACCAAAAGATATGGGAATAGCCCCATCCCCTTCCTTACTAATCTCCTTAATCAGCAGCAGTAAATATGCTTGCTAGGGGGGGGGGGGGGGGGGGGGGGGGCGGGGGGGGGGGGGGAGGCAACTATGACTCTTGTGTAGGTTTGTGGTTCATTCCCTGTGTCATTTATCATTGCTGGTTTTTTAAATGTCACCCCCAGTGCAATATTAGCTTTTTGGGCGACTTAGCATGTTCAACCTTTATTTATTTATTTATTTATTTATATATTGTTGATACCTTTTAAACTCTTTTAGCATTTTTATTGTTCAATTTTGATGTTATCTTTGTATACATTTATATGTGCAATTTGTTGTTTTTATACCAATGTATATATAACCATGTAATTCAGCTTTTAGCTGCGATTTGGTGAGAATATATATGAAAATGAGGCAATGCCACAAATCAAATGTGCCAAAACTACTGTTATCTGCGCTAAACAGTCAATAGGCAATGATCAATAATCAAACCGGTCATGCTTGAGAACCATGAATGGTACACAAAGATTTGCACCAGTGCGCACAACACACACAGTTAACCCTCATCTCTTTAGAAACCATTGTTTGGATATTTGCAAGACTGGGTTAACAGGTGGAAGGTCATGAAGGTAAGTGATGAAAGGTTTAGGCCTTCTACAACTTGTATTTTTTCTAAGACACAGCGGCACATTGAAACTGCAAAACTTTTACCAGTAAACGTTTTGCAGTTTCAATGTGCCGCGTTTGATTATTGATCATTACCCATTTACTGTTTAGCACAGATAACGGTAATTTTGGCATATTTGATTTGTGACTTTTTTCTCATTCGCATTAATATGGCCAAGTCCAGCAACATGTCATCATTGCAAATTTGGTATCATTTTAAAGAAGAACACTCAGCTTTCCATTGATATGCAACATAATATAAGAGGGTAATAAATAATAACAATATACTTGATTAAAAAAAGTTTCCTAACTTTTTGTGAGCGGTTTAAAAAGTCTCTTTTTACAATCAAAGGTTTAGCCAAAGAAAGCATCTGAGAATAGCTAGTCATCCACTGTCACACTGTGTTCCAATGGGTGAAATCCAAAAAGTACACTTTCAATTATAATTAGCCACAGATAGTCTACCAACAGGCCTGCTGAGTGATGAGTAACAACTCATGAGTAACTATAGATTTTGAAATTCTTTCAATTTTTTTTAAAATGAAAATTGGATGAAGAGCCTAGGGCATTTAATCAATGTTCGAAATGAAGTAGCCGTGGGTCAAATTTTCAACTTGGCGTTACCTAGTCTACAGGGGAGGGTAGTAGCATACGGCTAGCAAAAATATCTTGATTTTCAAGTATAAGCTGGTTGAGTACAACAAAAAAGTCTTTTACTGGAGGTGGATCGAGGGCAGTCTATTTTCTTTTGTTTTTTTCAGACGACGATGGCCACGCAAAACCTACATTTTGAATTTGTATTGGAATAACACGTAATCGCGAATGTTAATCGTATCATTTTGAAAAATTCATCATAGGTTAGAAGATTTTTTTCCCCATCCAAACCGTTGGAGTTGGCTATCCAACTTCATTGTACTGTTTTTTACATTATTTTCATCGTTAACCGGACGTGTGTCATGGCATCTTCGTCTGTGTTTCTATTGTCTTTTTGACTCCCTATGTAAAAGTTTCTATAAAAATTTAATTTTGTTTTTGCTCTAAATTTTATTGAAACTCCTGTAGACTCCCACAGCACAGAAAATAAGGAGAGTTGTATTTATTAATACCAACGTATACATATTATGGTATACCAAGTGGCAATACAATAAGCAAAGTGCATGAACTTGAAAAAAATAATTAAGTGCATTAATTAGCCTCATCTTTTGATGACTGAAAGCTTCTTTAGATAATTAAGTATAATTAATTATTCTTATGTCTTACAGCCTCCCACAGCACAGGAAAGTTTCTAAAAACTACCATGCTCCCAAAATTTCAGCTTTGTAGCATTTGTAATTTTCTTGTGAAAATTAATTAAACATTTTTGCATGGATTATTTATTTTGCTAGGGGGTAAAAAAACCCAATAAGAAACAAAAGAAATGAACGCTTCATTTTTGACAATAAAATTGTCATATAAAACTGTACCTCCGATCAAGCTCAGATTTTAGATTATTATTGAGCTCAGCAAACTCTATTAAAATATAAAATACAAAATTAGCCATGTGAAGACCCAAGCACCGAGTGTCAGTGAATGACCCTCAATTTTAGGTGAAAGAGGGTGATGGTTTACCACCTTTGGCAGTAATTCACTGCATTTTGGACTATAGTTTTATTTTGAAATCTAACATTTCTGGCGCAAGAAATTTTGCAGAAATATTATGAGAAAATATGGTATAAAAATCTATTGATATGTGAACAAAAATACTACATTATATATAAGTGATCAAAACACACATGAAGTCCAGGACTTGCCTATACGGTAATCACAACAAAATATTGTTGATGACAGTTCACAGCATCATGATCCCAGCGAACACAATCATTACAAATGTTGAGCGTTTCCTTGCATACGGCTCATTCCAAAAACAGTCGCTCTGCCGACTGAACATGTATACCATAATTGCCCAACGGGGGGGGGGGGGGGGGGGGGGGGGGGGGGGGGGGTCTTGTTGGTTAGGGTCGCGATTGGTCAATTACCTTTTTGTTTATACATACAATCAACAAGTACGTCAAAACTTCCTATTTTACTGCCACCTTGCCACCAAGAAGGAATTGAGGCAGGTGCGCACTCTACACACCTGTCACATGGGACTGGGAGGCTGTGGAATCATTACGCTGTGATAGACATTATTTGTTTTGATATAGTAAGGCTACGTAACAGTTTACTTAGTAAATGCCAAGTAAAACAAAACAGTTGATCGTCCGGACTTTTCAAAAAATGATGAGGGAGGAGCTTTTTCCAATATGACCGCCTGCTTTTTGAAGTAAAGATTTTACAGTCTGAGCCTCTTTACATTGTATATGGCTCATTCCATGAAGTTGGGGCATTTGTTAAAATAGCAGAATTTGGTACTTTAGGCAGCTTATAAACTGTTTTACTCTATGTGTATATCAAAAAAATTTAGTGTCCAAAAACAGTACTAGGTTAAAGTATTGAACCATGAAAAAAAAAAAAAATTGACCCTTCCTTGAAGAAGAAAAAAATAAAAAATTAGGTGGTGTCCAAGACAATTTTTGCTAAAAAACGTGACATGGAAAACACAACAATTAATATGAGTTTTATGTAAGCAAAACTATCATAGAATTGCTTGGAAATCGATTTGATTAATAAAAGATACATGTATTCATAGTTTACTGACCAAAACACCTCGTCACGCTGGACTGATTTTTCACCCAAGCAACATGAAAATTGCCTTTCCGATGCTACACACGGTGTCCACAAAATATACACGTGTAGCATCGGGAGTTTTCATTGCTGAATGGGGGTAGTTCTCTATCATACATTTTTAAATTATTTTCCAAAATTAAGAGCATTTATCAATTGAAAACTATTGCAAATGAGAATAAATTTCATGAAGACCATTCCATATATTCATGAAAAAGTATACCGTGCCGTGTGCATGGTGTCCTAACCATAAAATGTAGCATCGTGATAAACATCCTATGCAATTTGTGGGAATCCCCCCCTGGAGATAAATAAAACATTCCATATTTCTTTTTGTAAGGATAGAGGTCAATAGCTATCAGGTTTGTTTGGAATTTGCCACACGTGGGCTAGTTTTATCAAGGTTTCAGTCGCTGGTGTCCCGTTGTAGCATCGGGACTTTTATGTAAACATTGGATAGTTTTGTGAATGGTAAGTGCGATTGTAATTATTTCTTAATGTTGCTTGTATGTCTGTATTTATTAATGCATTTTTATTGAAAGGGCAACACTGAATCAGAATTTCTTTTCATGTTATGATATTAATTTTGAGTCACGGACGCCATAATAATTTGGCATCCATGTAGCATCGGGCATAGCATGGGCAATATTTTGCATTGGGTATCGTTATAGTTCGTTGAAATTGTATTTTTTTTGTAGAATCACATCATTAATAAACTTTGAAGTTAATAATGAATTAGTTTTTGCTCTTTTAATGCTAATAATATAGCTTACCAATACGATGCTACATGGACACCATGTCCATGTAGCATTTCATAAAATTTGCCTAATTAGACTAAAACAATTACCCCATTCGAAATTATCCATCACCCAAAACATTCAAAACATTGCCTACATTTTACTACACTTTACAGAAAAAAAGGCATATTATGAGAGATGTATATCTAATGAAATATATTAATACACAATGCTACATGGACACCATTTCCATTAGCATTTCACTGAATTCACAATAAACATTCCCTTATTTTAGTTTTATTTACTATAAATAAAACAAATAATTGTAAATCATTTAAGTTCTCTATCCTTTGCTATTCTTTTTCATGTTAAATGAATAATAAATAAAATACTCCAGCATGATTTTAATATAAATATTTTCCTGCAACACAAAAAGTGCAACATGAATAAATAATCTACTCCAATATCAATACACAATGTTCCATGAAGATACTAAGCCATAGGGTTTATTTTGTTTTGCTTTGCAGGTTCTTGACATTAATTCAGAAGACAGTTCTATCGTCCTGGAATTTATGGAGATGAAGACAAGGAACCCATCATTTTAAAAAACTAGTACCTTTCCAAAGAAATCCATCATGGCAATTAAATTATTTTTTTGCAAACTGACTTTTTAAGTGATCAAACTTTTCAATCATCTTATCATTAATAGAGGATGATTCAATCAGAAACAAGTAAAGAGACTAAGATCACAAAGGGTACTTTAAGAACAACACTGCATGAAGTTTGTTTCAGTGGACATCTTAAGTTTCTTTGATCAATGGTGTATTGTTATTGTGTAATTGTAAGAAATGGTGTATGTGTATCATAGGTAATTATGTTTTATGCTTCATGGCAGGTTATCTTTTTGTGTAATTTGTAGTTTTACAATCCATGTTATTAATTTTATCGTGTGCTTATAACATAAAAAGTTAACATCATAGTACATCCTCTCTATTGATCTGAAAAAGATGCACCTGTTCAAGCTGTTCCAAATATTTTAGGGCACGGTGTCCATGTAGCATCGTAATACTTGAGTACACAGAAAAGGTAAATTTTACATGAACAGTGTTTAGATAAATTTCAAGCAATTCACTCTGCGTATCTACTTGATATGATGAACAAGTAGACAAACCATTCACTCAAATAATTGTAACAATATGAATAGTCTTATTATTAACAATGTTACAAGACGCGGTGTCCATGTAGCATCGGTAGTGCATTTTATAACATTATACAGGTAAATAATACTTCATATACTTACTTTATGACTATAATGTAATCAATGTGCATGGTTTATAGAGTACTTTACATCAAACAAGTATTGATATGTACTTTATTTAAATTCATTATACAAATTGCAAAATAAAGAGTCACTTTTCAATGAGTTTTTACATAAAACAGTTAATCTACGATGTCTTGTTCGTTAAGTTATGTTCAACCTAGACAAATCTGGTTTCTTTTCATGTATTTGTGGTTCCAAGTAGTTAATTGAGGTATAGAAACTTGGCCCACATCTTAAGCTATTTTATTAGAAAATGATATGGAAATGAGAAATGGTGTCCATGTAGCATCAGGATTTTTGGAAATGTCATCCAACTGTTGAACATGTGCGGTTATTTTACACCAAACGTTACATTAAAATAAAAAGTTCTACATTGGACTTTGGTAAATGTAGAACCTAAAAAAGAAGAAAGAGTTGGAAAATATCCATTTTGAAAATTTCACTTGGATGTCACATAATATGCCCCAACTTCATGGAATGAGCCATATGCATTTATTTAATGTACAGATACAGTTTAATAAAGTTACTGGAGCAACATGGGTTAGGGTTAGTTTTACATGCACATTTTGAAAGGTTTTACTATAAAAATTAAAAATACAAAAATACAAAAATCAATGCGACACGTAAAAAGGAAGCGGGCGCAGGCGGGAACGATCAACTGTTGTTTTGTTTTACTTGGCCCAATATAAAAGTTTACTCACCATGTAATAAAGTAGGCTACATTTTCCTTGCACATTCTCTTTGGCAACTGTTGGTCAATCAGGTTTTTATATGACAGTCATGAGACTGTGACTTTGAAGTTTACCGCCGAAGGCTTAAATCATTGTAAATCAATTAAATAATCAGCTAATTACTTAATTATTCATATAATTATATTAATTGCTTAATTAATTAGCTAATTAGTTAGTTAATTAATCATTTAAATTGCAGCTACTCTGCAGTATTTGGTGCTACATTGGGACTTTGCTGGTGCCATTAAGATGATTAATTAAGTAACTAATTAGCTAATTAATTAACTAAATAACATTAAATATGCATAATTATATGAATAATTAAGTAATTAGCTGATTATTTAATTGATTTACAATGATTTAAGCCATCGGCGGTAAACTTCAAAGTCACAGTCTCATGACGTCATATAAAAACCTGATTGACCGGTTGGCGCATAGTGAATCCCGTTTGTACTGTAGTACGTGTAGTGTAGTGTCAGTGATCATCATCTATGGCAGAGCTGCAGCTCATTTGAATGCGCGCGTATGTCGGAGCCCAGAGCACTACCAAAACCCTATTGTATATTTCACGGACATAAATTATGCTAATGAGCTCATTAAATGACGTCACTCACATCATCGGGTTTTGCCGATGATTGAAATACGTTGATTGAAATTCTAGGTCGAGTAAAATGATGTTCTTATTTGTTGTCTGTGAGCTTTTCTGATTTTTTTCCCGTATTGGAGTATTTTTTTATTGAAAATAGACAGTTCAAATTAAACGTTGGTTCCAAGTTCAAGTAACAGCACATGTATTAAAGGCGACAGCAAAGGCAATATGCAAGCAACATTTGAGAAAAAACGATGCCCGACTTTGCAAGAAAGTGTACGGGGAAGTGTACGAGTGAACATGACAAACCAAAACATCCTAGTAATAATCATCTCCGTGGCGCAATTGGTTAGCGCGTTCGGCTGTTAACCGAAAGGTTGGTGGTTCGAGTCCAGCCGGGGGCGTTGTTACTTTTTGCATTTAATGCAGATCGACAAATCACAGTAAAAATATAATATTGACAAAATCACAGACCACTTACACAAAAATCGCATCTGCGCATGCTCCTGTCGCGATCGAAATCTACCACGCAAGCAATGAGAGAGTTTTCATAGTGCAGAGCCTAGGATAGAAAGAAAAGTAGAGGCCCACCCCGGAGGCCCACGGCTTCATTTGATTATTTTTTTACAATCATAATTTAAATGATATGAAAATGACACCGAATAATATAATCCGAAATATTTCTGATTGATGTTGATGTTTATTCCATGATTATGTCCCTGGCCCGGGGTCCCTGGTTCCGATGAATTTACTTATTATACATTTCTTGTGTAAATCCCTCGGTCTCTTAATACGGCGCAAGGACGCGATGCTGAGCTTTGTATTGGACGATGAATGCTATCAAAAGATAATAAAACAAACATTGAGGGGCTTGACGGACACAGTCTATATTTCTGGTGGACTGTCACTATGCATCGGAACCAGAGTACCGCCTAGCACCAGTTTGAACACGTGACTCAATAAACTTTTTGCCTCATGAATCTCAGAATCTTAACAAAAGGGGCGCTCAATTATTGTTTGTAACTTGACAGACGACAGTGGACACGAACGGCCGTTAATTTTGAATTTCCGTTGGTTTCAATGTAACAATGGATTTTGATTATAATGACCCCATAAAATTCACCACACGTTGTAACTAAATTAGTTCATATCATTTTTTGAATTTAAACCGTTGTTAAGCGTTCGTCCCATGACCTTCACTTGATCCCGACTGAATGATAATGTAGGGTAACATGGGGTAATATGACACGGGGTAATATGGGACACGAGGTAAAGTGGGACAGTGGTTTTCGGAAATACTTTTTTACCTTAAAATATTCAAATTGTGCCCATTTTTGTAACAAAAAAGCTTTGATATCATGTCTATTTATATTTGCAACCAATTTTAAGTATCATCCTTCATGAAACGGGACACTTCAGAGGGTCGTAAGCCTTAGGAGTCGAAATAGATGCGGCATTTCACCAATGCTACTAAGCATTATAGGTCACGACTTGACTAAATATCTATGAATTAATGCCTTCGGATTTTAGTTTCTCAAAGTGGAAATAACGTCTAAACAACTTTCTTCTATCAAATAAGTCAAAAATTTGCTACTGTTTCCTTCCAAGTGTTTTTCAGAAATGTGCCTCATTGGGGTAAGCCTGGGACAAAGTTACATTTATGTTAAAAGTCTTTCTGTGTCCCATCTTCCCCCGCGTCCCATCTTGCCCCACCACTGTCAGCACATAGTAAATCGATGGCGTCCCATCTTGCCCCTGTGGGGGAAGCTTAGATGGGACAAACAATTAAGAAACATGTTATCGCCTGGGGTAAGAAGGGACACATTGATAAAATAATGAAGCCGGAGGCCGACGGGCCGATTTTTGGTGAAACTAAAGTCTTGTTAAGGCTCTTGGTGATACCGTTTGCTTTGGTGAGGTCACTTGTCTGATATTCGTATTACAGCCGAGTAAAATTAGGTGTCCCATCTTACCCCTTACACTGCAAAAACTCCGGTGTTGAATTTAACACCATGGGTGTCACTATAGGACCGGTGTAAAGTGGTCCGGTCCTATAGTGACACACACCCATGGTGTTAAATTAACACCGGAGTTTTTGCAGTGTAGGTGTCCCATATTACACCATGTTACCCTATATAATTTAACGTCGCTTCGCATTATTAATATTACGCACACAATTTTAACCTGAATATTCGTGAATACGCCGTGTCCAGCGTCGTCTGTAATAATTTGATAGACGATAGAGGACTGAGGACTAGCGATTTTCATCCCGTATTTCAAGAAACACTCGCATTACATTTTCAGTTATTAAAATGGGGCATTGAGCTGAGACCCCGGGATCGCAATTGAGACGTCATTCGTGGAGGGAGCCCTCATTTTGTTTGCAGAACTTAAAGGCATATTATGTGATCTTTTCCAGAGAGCGCCCTCTATTCATGATATTTTTTAGAAAGCAGATTTTCTTGCAGATTTACATTTCCGATCATAAATCATACATACATTCCAAGTTACAGAGCGATACGATTCCTAATTACCTCAAAATCATGGTTTTAGAGTGAATTTAGAGTGAAAAATATAAACTGTCGGGATTCCGACAGTTTATTTTCACTCTAAAACCATGATTTTGAAGTAATTAAGAATCGTATCGCCCTGTAACTTGGAATGTATGCATGATTTATGATCAGAAATGTAAATCTGCAAGAAAATCTGCTTTCTATTTTTTTTTTCGGTGTTGAGGGCGTTCCCTGGAAAGATCACATAATATACGTACCTTTAAGGTTTTACACAAAGGCCTAGGCCTATACCTTTATATTTCATTTCATTTTTCATTTCATTTAAACTTTATCCACAGACGGGGAAATTCAACTCATGAGAGTAGGCCTACTCGTACATTAAAACAATACACACAATACAAACAAGACCCCAACTTTTACAATTTAATGAGAATTATGAAAAGCAATTAGGCCTATTGCTTTTGATAATTCTCATTGTAAAATTATTGCTTGTGGAACAAAGGCGGAACAAAGGAGGAATACTAGTAGCGTTTTGTCATGGCAGGACACTCGCATAAAACTGAGTCCCCCCTCCCCCCACACCCCCCCCCCCCCCCCCCCCCCCCAAAAAAAATATATATATATACATGTATATGAGACTGGTGCCGCCAGGCTGGGTTGACATCATCTATCACATCGGTCAGCTTGTCCAGGAGATCGGTGTAGGCCTACTAGGGTCTGGACTCGAGTCCTGCAGCTTCCTGCCGGCTTCCTGCCGTGACAGACCATATTATTATCCTTCCCGCTTCCTTCACAACTCTATCACCATGATCACCCCTTGAAACATTATTGAAACATTGTGGAGGTATACCTCCACAACATTATAAGCAGTGCCTTGTGTTCCATTTTCAAACAAATATTAAATTGACAAAGAAGTCTCTCATAATTAAAATATTTTTGATTTTAATTATGGTAGACTTAGTTTGGGCGCTCCGCGCAAAATAGTTTCACAACATATTCATACCGTCATAGTAACAAGAACCATGTTAAGCTTCAATGTTGAAACATTAAGGCCTACTCCACTTCGCACCGCCAGATCAGAAACTTTTTCGGGACCATTAGGCCTACAAATGAATGCGCCGCTCACCCCACTTCGCTTCGCACGGCCGGTGCCGCTTACCTGATCATTAATCCAAGGACTTTAAAAACCTTCCACCGTGTTGTTTGCTTTTGCAAAATTGAAGGGGGAAAATCCAATTGAATGATAATGAGAATAAGCCAATGTTTGTAGAAAATGAAGTGAAGGCTTTTCAATAAAATATTGGTCAAAAGAACACCAAATGTGGGTTCGAAATTGAAGAGAAAAATATCAATCCAGAGGGGCCACACACCCCTGGCATATATTTGCGTAGTCAGCTCAGGCGCGTGTCCTGTAGGGTGGGGGTGGGGGGGGGGGGGGGGTGGGTGTGTGTGTGGGGGGGGGGGGTGTACCAGCAACATCAACAACGGAGAGAGAGCAGCACACAGCCCTTTTACGGCAAAAGGATGTATCTTATATGGACTTTCCTAATGATATAGGCCTACTTCCTTAACATGGATTGTAATAAATTGGTTCAATTTTTAAGAAAAGGTTGTAAAAATAAAAGTAATATAGGCCTACTGCTTTTTACCACTACACGATTTATGGAGAAAAAAGCTAACTTTGATCATGTTAAAAGGAAGTATACTGTATGGAAACTACATAGGGGGCCTATAGGCCTAAGATACATTCTATTCCCATAAAACTATAAAAGGGCTGCACATAGCATCTTCGGCACACAGTGGGCCCTATGAACATAAATATTTTGTCTACTTTGGGCCAAAGTGGACCGTAGTAAACAATTTACTCACACCAATTACTTTTTTCAAAAATAAATAATTCTGGGAAATTCTGTGAAGTGTGACGGAGATGAATTTCCGTCTTGTAATTGTAAGAATTAGCGTCAACAAATTTAACTTTTTCCAATTGCTCAATTTGTAAGCGTAAAAAGGGGTGTTTTTTCAGTGTTGGACGCGTCACGCGAGTGACGCGTTAAGGGTATCACGCTGATTTTCAAGAAAAAGGGTGGCTTAAAATCCCAGGTCGAACGTGTTTAGGGTAACTTATTTTGTTCCCCGTTAAATAGGCAAAACTTGTGTATGGGTCATATTCTGGCATGAACTTGTTTAGGGGTCAAAATTTGCAAGGAAAGCGCGCTAAAAACTTGTTTAGGGGGTAATTTTGCTTGCAGGGTAAAACTTGTTTAGGGGGTGTGGAACAAATTTGGTCACGCATGTGTACACCATTATGTTTGACTGCCCCCGGCCCCCCCGGGTATTGTTTAAATGTTTTGTACCAAATTCAATTGTAAGCTTAATTGAATTATTTCGTGATTTAGCTCTTCAATCTTCATATTTCATTACACAATTTCATAATTTGCATGTTTAATTCGTGCGATATAATAATTATAGGCCTAGGCCTACATCTAAGCTTTCTGCTTTTACGTGTAAATACATGTCTATTATATTGATGGTATAGAGATTTCCAGTGTCAAATTCGTCAGACCATGGACTTATAAGTCCATGTCAGACTATAAACTCCTAGTTTTCTAGACTTTGGACCTTCATGGCAACTAAAAAGCGGGAGAAAGTTGATCTGAACATAATGTGTCATTCTTGTCGTGGGCTATTTTTGATACATTTTGGTGTTGTTTTTGAGACAGAAAACTCAGAATTAACTTCGCTTACGAAAATACAGGTAGGTGATCTCATTTTCCTTGATTATTTGTTGTTTGGTGGTTCTAGATCGTAAATGCCCTGTGTTTAAACATCGTAGAAATGCCCGACGGGCCCGCCCCCCCCCCCCCCCCCCCTCCCCTTAAAAAAAAAAGGAAAAAAGAAGGAGAAAAGGAAAGAGAGGAAGAAGAGGGGGCAAACGAAAAAAGGGGAAGGGTAAGGGGTGAGGGTGGCAGTACGAAAAGCTGGGTGGGAGGCATGCGAGGGACATATTGGCTTAGGAATCCATACGCGTAGGCTACATTTGTACGTACGTTATTGCCGAGAAATCTGATATTTTGAAGGCAAGTACGAGGGTCATTCAATAAGTTCTACCTCCTCACTATAACATTGTTATTATGAATGTCAGCCTCATGACATTTGTGACGTGTTCTACCGAAACCAGACACAATTGAGCAAAATATCAAAATTGAGTTAGTAATTGATTATTAAAGTGGAGATCTTCAGCTTTACAATGGTCTTTTACGGTCATTATGAAAACTTCAAACTGAGATATCGCCCTTTAAAGTTACTTTGTACCATGGTTTTACATGTTTATATCGCCTTTTAAATCATTGGAATAATTCTGTTAGGATACCCTACACACCAACATCGTGAGTATGCGTCGTTCTTATAAATCATGCACTATGAACACCTCTGTGAAGTAACAGAATTACTCGTACACTCGAGGCATCGCTGTGTAGCTGTGATTCAGAGCTATAACCATTGACAAATGTAATGTGTTCTACCGAAACCAGACGGAATTGGGCAGAGCTCCAAACTGAGAAATATCCCAAACATAATTGGGGGTGATTTTGGGGGAATTTGAGTTTCTGGTAAATAAGTAATCTTCAGAGTGTTTATAACATTATTGTGAAAGATTCAGATTAACAAATAATCCTAAATGTATGTTTCAGTGGAGTAATTCTTGTATACCCTTCGTAGAGGTGTTCATATAGTGCATAGTGCCAAATCTTAATAATTATAATAGTCACTTTATGAGTTTTCCTTTAGTATGCAACATTTAAATAGTCAATCAGGTAGTCAATGGTAGACAATTCGTCGTGCGAGTGCAACAATGTCGTAAGTGACATTTTGGCGAAATTGACTTTTTTTATATATGTTGAAAGAGTAAGTAATTGCGCTCATTTTAAGCTAATTTTGAAGTTCTAAAACAAGTTAATTATTTTTAATTTATAAAAAACAATATCATAAGGGGGCTGGCATTTTCTTCGGAAGGGGGGGGGGTCCCAAATACACCGGGGGGGGGGGGGGGGGGTCATAGTTTTTTTGACATGAAAACAGGGGGGGTCATAAAATTATTTCATTGAAAATGGGGGGGTCACAAATTTATCAAAGCATGCTTTCTGAAATGTGTGTTGGGGGGGGGGTCACAAAATAATGGACTGTATTGGTAGGGGGGGGGGGTCATAAAAATATGCAGCTCTTGGATAGGGGGGGGGGGGGTCATGAAAAAATTGTCTGGGTCTATCCACATTTTTGGGAACCCCCCCCCCCCCCCCCCCCCCCTTCCGAAGAAAATGCCAGCCCCCTAAGTGCACTTTAATTTAATTTTATATTATTCTGAGGGCAACAACAACGTATCTGCCACATACGTTGTTGTTGCACTCTGTTTTCTCATATTTTCTCAAGTTTTCTCAGTGCAATAATAACGTATCTGCCACATACGATGTTGTTGCACTCTGTTTTCTCATATTTTCTCAAGTTTTCTCAGTGCAATAATAACGTATCTGCCACATACGATGTTGTTGCACTCTGTTTTCTCATATTTTCTCAAGTTTTCTCAGTGCAATAATAACGTATCTGCCACATACGATGTTGTTGCACTCTGTTTTCTCATATTTTCTCAAGTTTTCTCAGTGCAATAATAACGTATCTGCCACATACGTTGTTGTTGCACTCTGTTTTCTCATATTTTCTCAAGTTTTCTCAGTGCAATAATAACGTATCTGCCACATACGATGTTGTTGCACTCTGATTGTCAGATTTTCTCAAGTTTTCTCAGTGCAATCATATCGTATCTGCCACATACGTTGTTGTTGCACTCTGATTTCTCATATTTTCTCAAGTTTTTTAAGTGCAATAATAACGTATCTGCCACATACGTTATTATTGCACTCACTAGATTTGTTATTGGAGATACGTTATCTAAAAATGTCAATATCTTTTCAAATACTTATTTTTATGACACGATGTTCAATTTATATCATCAAAGAAAATAATCTTTATACTTCCATAACATAATATGTTTACTCAAAAATACAATAAGTATGAAAAACATAAAAATGCCTCTCTTGCAAATACAGCAAAATGCAGATACGATATTTTTGCACTCGCACGACGAATTATCTCTTCGAGAGACTTGAAATATATCAATTTTGTCCTGTGTATTGAATATATCTTCTTCTTTTTTAATGAAAAGCAAATATGACTTTTTAGCGGTTCTCTATAGGGTAGGGTTAAAATTAATGGCTGTCTTATGGTTCTGGCTAATTACAAGGAATTTTCCCCCAAGAAATCGATATATCTGTAATTTAGATAATAGATAATTTAGATAACGGTTTTAATTGACTGACAGGTACGACTTTGTCTCTTAGAATTAGCCAAATAAATAGCACTTAGGAGATAGTATGCTGGTTTTTTTATCCATTTCCGTCGTACTAAATGTATGTTTGGATTTTACTGCATCTCCAGAAAAGTAAAACCAGTACTCAGACAAATTTACTATGAATTTGTAGCTGAGATTCAAAGCTACAATTGTGTAATATTTCATACGACTGGCTCATATGGGGGGGGGGGGGGGGGGGGGGGGGGACGTCAAAAATGTTTGCAGTCCCAAAAAAATCGAACAGTCAAAAAAAAAATCGCACAGTAAATGTACTACAAGTACAATTTTTCCTTCTATTTGGCTATCCTCCCTCATTCCTTCTCTCTTTTCTCCCCTTCTTCTCGTCCCCATTTTTCCGCTTCTCCGTCCCCATTTTAGGTGTGGGGGGCAGTCTGCCCCCCCCCCCCCCGCTATGCTACTGTCTCAAGCATGTGGCCGAGCACTGGAACAAGGGATGCTTCAAATTGGATATCATTGTAAAGATGAATATATTACAAAACACCAAATTGGTTGGGCAATTAATTTGAACTTAATTTAAACTTTAACCAAAGATTGGTTAATGTTATTAATATAGGCAAATATTTAGCTATTATTTGGTTAAACCAAATTGGTTGGGCAATTAATCTAAACCAAATATTTTTTAATTTTAACCAAATGTTGATTAATGTATAATGCAATTAACTAAATCTGGGTAATATTATTTTAACCAATTGTTGGTTAATTCTGGCTACTAATACTTGTGTATAATGCATATAATGGGTCTAAAACGAATCAAGAGATCATTTAACACAAAAGGCACCAATCAAACACTTGTACTTCTTAAAGTTCTGTTAAATTTTATTATGAACCAGAACATATATTTTCACTAAAAACATAAGTATTCAATCATGTTTCCTCATAGTTTACATCAAGAAATTAGGCCATAACTGTGTACATGTTGTTTTGATAGAAATTAGAAAAATCACTGCTGAATAATGGGATGACTCTACCGTTGGGGGAGTGCTCTTGTAAGCCTATCAACATTTCATTTGCACTAGTGCAATAATTTTCTAATTATTCGATAACAAAACATGCACAAGTCATGTACTGATCTAATTTATACACCACAATACCAATCAACATTTACAATTTTGTGCATATTTTAATCTCTTTAAAGGTATATTATGTGATCTTTCCAGGGAACGCCCTCAACATCGAAAAAAAAATAGAAAGCAGATTTTCTTGCAGATTTACATTTCTGATCATAAATCATGCATACATTCCAAGTTACAGGGCGATTCGATTCCTAATTACTTCAAAATCATGGATTTAGAGTGAAAATAAACTGTCGGAATCCCAACAGTTTATATTTTTCACTCTAAATTCCCTCTAAAATCATGATTTTGAGGTAATTAGGAATCGTATCGCTCTGTAACTTGGAATGTATGTATGATTTATGATCGGAAATGTAAATCTGCAAGAAAATCTACTTTCTAAAAAAAATCATGAATAGAGGGCGCTCTCTGAAAAAGATCACATAATATGCCTTTAATAACAAAGAAATACATGTTAACTAGTTGTATATCACCTGCAGTAATAATCGGCCTTCCTGTGCTAATCAAATCAAAACATGTGGTGCAGTTTGTACGCGCTCATACGCAGAGCAATTAGACTCTTTCAATACACTCAGCTTGTGTTAAGTTTCATGCATTGTGATTGGATCGTTATTATGGCAAGCTCAATGCCCAATCAATTCAAAAAGGTCTTTACTACCAAATGCGAACCAAAATAACCAAGTGCAGACCAAACGGCCATTACACTATCCCCTTCTTAGTTATGAACACTCCTGTGTTCACCAGATGAACTTTATACTAATTACATTTCAAAGCACTGGTTATTTAAAGTCTAACTCATAAACCATAATCTAATACCCTCATTTTGACCATTTGCAGTTAAATAACAAGTTCTCATTTTCTGTCATGTATCACCATATGCCTTTATCCTTAGGCATATCATGTATCACCATGCCTTTATCCTTATCCGTATAAGGCATATCATACATCATCATAGAGATAAATGTTCAAGATTTGATAATATCATTTATACAAAAATAATAATATAATGGTTATTAATAGGCTCATGAATATTAATGAGGTTTTTTTGTGGAAAATTGGGCACAAAAAAAGTATTTTAATAATTTGAGCTATCAAAATAACACTCAAACATAACCGATATACTTCATTTGTGATATATACAAAACAGAGGTCAGTTCTTGCAAAAGAAGAAACAAGCGTCAAAATAGCTCTAAAATTAAACAATTTATGATATTTTTTTGTGAATGAAATTGATGGTATTTTGGCCCTATTTTAGGTTATTTGGGGTCACGTGACCACTGTTTAACACCTTTTTCAATCCACTACCATACCCCTCCTCATTTCTTCCACATAAACAAGTTGCAAGAAACCCCTACATCACTACAGTAAGCAATAACCCACCTGCATGCTTATCAAAAAATAAATATAGTGCCATCTGTTGGGCTATTATGCATTTTGTGTAATATTGCACAAAATTGGTATTGGGGAGTATATTTAGGGTTAACTATTAGCAGTTTCAAAACTCATCCCGATAGGACATAATCAATTAGCAAGTGTCTTGACTATTAGCAATCGTCACCTATCCTTAGATTCATTCACACTGACATGAGCAATAACTAAGTGAGTATTCTAGTGTTATTTTCATCTCAAGTTCTCATGTCATACACATCAATTAGCTTTCAAGTTATACACAATCGATATCAATTACAATCAGTAAGTATAAGCAAATACATAAAATACATTTGCAAAGATAATAAATTATCAGCATAAAGAAGGAATTTAGGCTATTGCCTGAAAACTTGTGTCCCTGCACTTAACAGCTTTACATCTCAGATAGATATCATCTTTAGAAACATAAACCTTACTGAAAAAATCATTTTTGGTGTATCTCTCAACATGTGGTGAACTATGTTTGCCATAATATATACAAATCACAATAAATAAAAACGTAGGCATGGAGCCAGCCAACTAATTAAAGTAAGAAGTCTCCATGTACAACCCGTCAAGATAAGACAGATGTCTGATATCATATACAATTCAAAAATGCCAATCATTTAAGTTCATTTGGCGGAACATTACATTACATTTGGTAACTTATAGGTTGAATACTGTTATCAAATACTGTACATTTAATTCAATATTACAATACAGTACAGAACTCGTTTATTTATATCAATGACTGTACGACCATGCAAGGTAAACATGTTTGCAGTCATAACCCTAACCCCGGTTTAGGATTTTTGACCAGGATCACAATTTTCAAGGAAAAAACACCAACTAAATCTCTGGGAACCCTCCGTTCTCAAGCCCCACCTTCCAACCACTAAGACACAGCCCTCAGCTACACATTCGCGCAGAATATTGCGCTCATTATATAGGCTCTGTTGACTACGGTTTTTTAGCACTTATGGGGGTTAGGCTTAATAATATTAACCCTAACCCCCTGAATGCTAAAAAATGCCAATCCTAAGTCCCTCTCGAAGCGCATGAGCCGCCGGTTTTCAATGATGTAGTCAACCAAGCCTATAAAGTGAGCGCAGTATTATACTGCGCGAATGAGTAAACGAGGGCCATGGCTTAGTGGGTGGGACATGGGACTTGAGAACGGAGGGTCCCCGGATCGAATCCGGGCAGGTTCCGGGAGATTGAGTTGTGTTTTTTCCTCAATTTGATCCCGGTCAAAAACCCTAAACCGGGGTTATGGTTATGCTGCAACTCGTTTAAAAATAACATTCATAAAAGTGACATCGAACAAATCCATTTCATTTTCCCAAAATCTGAGTAATTTGTACACAGTCAACATAAACAAATTGATCAACATCACAGTTCGTATCACACGCACCATACCGTATCACCTGGCAGTAAACTGTCACACTAGCCTACACACACTTACAAAAAGCCAGTAAATAACATTTGCAATAAAGGCTGGCTATTTAATATTTATATAGCATATTACATTTTCCCTTCTGTTGATGTTTTTGCAACAACCTTATAACTGGCATATCATAACTATATTACTCATGCCTGTTGTCTTGTTAATTACATTTAAAAACATGCATGTTCAATAGTTACTATATTATGTGAGCATCCTACTATCACAATGTAAAGAGTATTCATAATCTATATTTGAACACATTAACTTTTACTGTAACCCTCGTCTAGAACAATATCCATTATTCGAGATACTTACCAAAACATCATAATAGTGTACAAAATATGACAAAGTTGTTTTGCCTTTAAATTTGATATTATACATTTTTGGATTATAAAATCCATGAAAAGAATACAAAGAGCAGGTCACTCAAAATTGTCTTTACGCCAAAGTCAGAAAATATCCACCATAAAACTTTGGAACATTTCAATCAATTTTGGTAATCATTGGATTCACAAAATTCCTGTATTTTGATCCTATTTAGAGATTTTATGATATTTCTTATAAAAATCATGTATTTTATATTGAAATTTGACACATCATTTACTAACTGTGGTCTTTGCTATCTCCACAAACTTGGCGGTTTGCAATATTTGTATGTGTTTAAAGGTAGATGTTCCGATTTTCAACTTGGAAGTTTTCTATTCGATGAAAGGTCATCCTCAAAAAAGTCCTATTCCAAAGTTTGAGTTGCATAACTTTAATGGTTCTTATTTTAGACGCACAATTCGATTCACTTTTCGCAGTAATTCGATGTTATTTCATCGATTTCTTCGTTATCATACTGATTTGGACCGTCAAATTTCAGTATGTTAATCAGAAAAATATGATCTTTCATGATATGAAAATCTCCATATGTTTGAGAAATTGTGATCGGGTCATCTACCTTTAAGGTTGGTGTCAACCCTGTTTGGCGCCAAATTTATCAAGCACTGTAACTTTTAAATTATAAATGTGATGTACATAAAAGTATACATTTTTTGTAATGAAATGAGTCAGAGAATCCATTTTTGGTATCAAATTTGACTAAAATTAGTGATTTTTACATTTTTGCCCAAAAATCACCTTTTTGGCGCCAACATTTTTCAGACAACCTAACAATATCAGTTTTTGATTAAAAATTCCAAAATTTCACCAAAATCATCTAAAATCAATTATCTAGGAGCGATTTTTTTTTTTTTGTGGCTTAAAATTTGTTTGTTTTGAAAATATTGACCAAAAAGTGGCAAAAAAATGTTTTTTTCTCAAAAATCTCATAATCCCCAAAACTTTTGATTCACTTATACAGTTTTGTTTGCGTAACACCGTCACACAATTAGACGTTTAAGAATTTTTCTGAAAACATCATTTTGAGGAAATGTTACTATTTTGGGAAAAGTAAACATGATATCTAGAAAAAAGTAAAACTTTGTAATGGTAGCCAAATGTTTTCTCTTTTCATAATCGTTTCAATTTTGTAAAATGTCTAATTGTGTGTGAAGTTATGTAAACAAAAGTAATCAATCTAATTTTAGAGGGAGACTTACTTGCCCCTTTATAACATATATCTATCGACTATATATCTACTTATTGAAAGACGTATTTTTAACCTTTGGCACAAATGGATCTTTTCTAGCATTGTGACATTTTGATGTGTAGTTGTTTCGCCTTATTGATATACGATGGAGCATAAACAATTGATTCTGCTTAGGTAGGGAACATATCTGTTTTTTGAAACGCCCCAACCATGCAAAAAGTTGCTCGGCTGCCATGGAATTTGCTTGAATTTCTGGATGTGCATCTTTAAATCTTTGAGGGTGAAGGTCTGTTTTACAGGTGTCTCTCTTATGGTTAGTGATGTGCAACCCGTCTATCATTTTGTTTACCTTATGCCACATCTGACTGAATCTTCCAGGAAGAGGAAGGTTTTCCATCTGCAGAAAAGGGGGAAATATTAGATTACAATATAATCAAATACCGTATTATCCCTATTAAGCGCCCAGGGCGGTTAACCAAGTCATTTTGGGTGGGCGCTTATTTGTATACTGATTTACAAAGTTGTTGACCATCAAGGTCGCAAAATTCAGCAACCTTTACGTCCAAAGACGATGTTTTGCAATTCAAGATGGCGGCCTCCACGAAGGACAACAAACACGAAACGTGCGTATATCGGATGGTTTCTGTTGCTGTTTAAAGGCTTAACACATGGTTTAAGTTCACTTTTGGAACACAAAACAATATGTCAAGTATGTCTGAAGTTAAAATAACCATAATTTCCCCTTTATTTTCAAGCAATTTGTATTCCGAGATTTTGTGTGATATGAGTAATTTTTAAGTAAGCTCATTTTTTAGGTGGGCGGTTAATTAGTATATATTTTAGTCACCTGAGAAAAAGGGGGTGGGCGCTTATAAGGTCCTGGGCGCTTAATAGGGATAATACGGTATGTTAAATTACATGTCATTCAAAAAGTGTAACATGTACAACTTGATTTTTCAACAATAAATGAAATACATAACATTAAATTATCTATTAACTAATCATGGTGAATGTTGGTGCGCTGGTCAAGGATGAATAAAATTGAAAACACACTTCATCCAGAACATCCATTAGAAACCAAACTATAAGATGTATTTTAAGCAATACTTTAATTAATAATGTAATTCATCAATGGAAATACTTCAGGTTTGGAATACCCGCATCTCCAGAGAAGATGCAAATTAGTCAGATGAACATCGAACCATTCGGCAAGCAGTTCGGCAGGGGACTCGCAACACTTATGCTATGGGGTATTTTTCAAATGAAAATGATGACGTCAGCTTTTATATGATACTAAATATATCAACGAAATTATATCACATTTAACAACATTGTAATAAAAGTGAAATATGACAAATGTCATTTGTAATTGATGTTCACTATAAATATGTTAAAGATTTATAGATATTTTTTTTGTATTAGAGGTGCAATTACCGCATCATTTCAGTTGAAGATGGACACGTCACGCGTACAACATCATTATTGAACTATCTAATCAGGCAAGTGACCAAAAATTATAACAGATATTTTACTTATAAGAAATTGTTTTTCATATGACAAATCCAAGGTTAGATGAAGTATAATAATAAAACAAATTATTATACTCACTTGTGACAGTTTCATGCTACACTGAGCACTTCTTCAGACTATTTGACGTCAGATCTCATCACAGGCTTTTTATCCTGTCGACCACCGGAAGTAGAGGGCGGTCTTGATGAGATTAACTGACCTCCAAAATCAAACATCACAAAGGAGGAAA
>JAYJML010000297.1:0-49000 GCA_035610835.1 Ophiura sarsii | reverse complement strand
GAAGAGCAGTGAAAGAATTGCAAAAAGTTAAAGCCATCACTATCCTTCCGGCAGATAAAGGGAGAGCTACAGTAATCCTAGATACCGACGAATATGAAGCCAAGCTCAACAAAATGCTCAGTGACACCAACACGTACACAAAGCTCAAAAAAGACCCGACTGCAGTGTACAAAAGGAAATTAGTAAGCATCATCGCGAGACTGGAGAAGGAAGAAAAAATAACGCCAGCTGACAAGAAATTTCTATACCCAACTGCTGAAAATGTACCCAGAATATACGGGAGTCCCAAGATCCACAAGGATGGCACGCCTCTTCGTCCAATCGTCGATTACCTAGGATCTATTGCCTACAATGTATCCAGATCTTTGGCGGACGTCCTTGGACCGTTGGTCGGTACCACTATACATCATGTGCTCAACTCCAAACAGCTAGCTACCGATTTAGCAGACATTTCTGTGGAGGATGATGAGATATTGAATTCGCACGACGTGGTAGCTTTATTTACAAACACACCCATTGAGCTCACCTTAGACATCATTAGACGCAGACTAGAAGAGGACAAAGACTTAAAGCAACGCACCCGACTCTCAGTAGACGATCTCATGGAGCTCTGTCACTTTGTGCTCACTACTACCTATTTCTCGTTCAAAGGGGAAATATACGTACAGAACTCAGGCGCAGCAATGGGCAGTCCTTTCAGTCCGATAGCCTGCAACATCTTCATGGAATGGTTAGAGCAGCAAGCCATCGCTACAGCTCCCATCAACTGCAAACCCAGGCTATGGAAACGGTACGTGGACGATGTGTTGGAGATCATAAAGAAAGGGGAAGTTGACAACCTGACTGAACACCTTAACGGCATCGACCCGACCAACAACATCAAGTTCACTTACGAACAAGAGGACAGCGGCACAATACCTTTCCTGGACACCCTCATTATAAGGAAACCGGACGGTAGCACCAAACTCTGCATATACCGGAAGAAGACACACACCAACCAGTATCTGCAGTTTAACTCACACCACCCTCTCCACCAGAAGTTGGGAGTAATACGGTCGTTACTGGACAGGAATGAAGCTATTGTCACTGAAGAGGAAGACAGGAAGGCAGAGGAGAAAGTTGTAAGCGACGCCCTCAAGCAATGTGGTTATCCCGATTGGGCCATCACTAAAGCCAAAAAAGACCGCGAAAAACACCGACAGAAAAAGGCATCCACCAACAAAACACCGGACAACAAATCAAAAGGTCTTGTCGTCGTGCCCTATGTGGAGGGGTTATCGGAAAAAGCATCTCGCGTGTTCAGGAAACATGGCTTCGCCACAGCAATGAAACCACACTGTACGCTGCGCAACATGCTGGTCCACCCCAAGGACAAAAGAGATCCACATCAGACGGCAGAAATTGTGTATGAAATCCCATGTAAAGGCTGCACAAAATCATACATCGGTGAAAGTGGTAGATTGTTCGGTAAGCGCCTTCAGGAACACAAAGCGGAGGTTGACAAGATTAGTGCGAAAAGTTACACGCGTGCACAAAGGAAGGTCTCCATCGACGAACAATATAAATCCGCGATAACGGAGCACGTCGCAGCAACGAACCACGTCATCGGGTGGGAGAAGGCTAAGGTCATCGACAAGGAATCACACAAGACCACAAGATGGTTAAAGGAGTCCATTTGGATTCGAAGAAAGGGGAAAGCCACGCTCAACAAGGATGAGGGGGCTTATCAACTCAACAACATTTACGATCAGTTAATCTCATCAAGACCGCCCTCTACTTCCGGTGGTCGACAGGATAAAAAGCCTGTGATGAGATCTGACGTCAAATAGTCTGAAGAAGTGCTCAGTGTAGCATGAAACTGTCACAAGTGAGTATAATAATTTGTTTTATTATTATACTTCATCTAACCTTGGATTTGTCATATGAAAAACAATTTCTTATAATAATTAATGAACAATCCTGATGAACTTACACCAAGAGATATTTTACTTAATTGAAAAACTTACTACCAATTTTCTAAATTGGAATACAACCATAGCATATAAGACATACCCAACAAAATGGTATTACCACTTGCAAGCACCACATACAGCATGCATGTGGCCATTATTGTGGGCATGTACAATAGGATAAGTTTTGTGCGTGGAGAGATAAACCAATTTTTTTCTCACCAATTTGGAACTTATTAAACTATATAACTGTTTATTTGCCATAACTTAAAATGTCAATGCACAGTTAGCATACTCATCTTTAATGCCTTCCAGTAATATTGTTTACCCAAAATTTGAAGAAAAAAAAATTGGATGACACAAAGTAAAATAGGGTATTAAATGTAGGTCAATTTTACTATATTATGGAACGGTTCCTGTCAAATATATTCAGCAAGACCCCTCCACAAGGAAACAAATTGTTAACAAATATTTGAGAGTTCTCATTTTTTTGGCAGAATTTGTTACTTTCAGAAGTCTTACCTTTGCTGCTTTCAAGCGCATGATATTGCACATGTTATCATATGCCAACCAAACAGAAGTAAACGAGTTCTCATCCTTATCTTTTAGGAGCATATACAAGAAGGACAGCATTACAAGGAATGCCTGGCTCGGTGATTCAGATCTGTAAATACAATAAAATAACAGTAAACATGTCATTTATTGTGCTATAAAAATGGCCAACACATCAATGATAGCCACATAGGGCATTTTTAATTCACATTCTATTCATGGACAATGTTAATAATACAATTTTGAGTTTTATATATAAGTATAAGCATATTGATTCGGAGCTTAAAACAATCTTCAGAAGTACAAAGATTAAGAAACGGCAACTTGATAAAAACATGTGATATGCTGGAAGAGCAATATTTAACCTTCCACTGCTATTTTACTAATTCCATACCTAATTCCACTCCATGATGGGGTTAGGGTTAACAAGAGCTCTCATGGAAATTGCCAATGAAAGTTCAATTGTTTTTGTTTTGTATAATTTTTCAAAAGATAATTTGTTGTAGTCAAGATTTGTAGATGTATACATCCAAGCTTAACCCTAACCCTCCTGGACACTACAAAACATGACAGTGCTACAATCTTGTACCGCGCAGTGGCCCCATCAATTTTGTGCCATGCTCAGCGTGTTGTTCAACTGATTAAAAAAACTTAAGTTTTTGGAACCTCCCCCGTGTAGCTCAGTCGTAGTTTCCCTAGGCTTATTATGTTATACGGTTATCCCCATCATAGTTTTAACTGTTCAGATGTATTTATGATAATTTATGACATTACTTCTATAAAGATGGGATGACTTTAAAATATTTAGTAATTGAGTAAAATCAATCGAATTAGAATTAGTCAGTATTGTACAAATATATTCATTGCACTTGAAATTATATTTTAATCAGTTCCTAAGCGGCGATAAATACATGTTTTTAACTCTACACTTGCAAAAGTAATCCAAGTTAACACCCTCTATTTGAGCATACGCACACGTCATGCAAACGATACACATTGCGCCATCTTGTGTCATGTGAGCTTCTTGCATGCCCATGCTTGTGCGTATTAATTCCCTGCTGCAGCTGTTTGCCAATTTTGAACAGACTGAACGTAGTAACAGAGTGTATTACAATGATACAATGGCTTCTGTAATTGCACAATCACAGCATTGTCATGTAAATGATTCATTAAACAGGAAAACGCAAAGATATCTCATTTGTACTTGAAGTAGGTTGAATTAAACTTATTATATGTGTTATGTATTTTTCAAATAAACTAACCTGTACAAAGGGTTAAACATCTCGATGAAACCCCCAGCAGTGACAACAAACATGTATCCTCTGGACTTCATATTAAGCCCTTCTCGTTTCCCAGTTTCCTTATTACATGGCTCTTCAGTTCCTGATACCGGTATAGTGACACAATCTGTCAATATTGATGCTACCCCATCTGTTTGCTCAAACAGTATACGATTTGCACCTGTATTAAAAAATAATAATCAAAGAACAGTTTTATCATTTGTTAATAAAATAATAGCCCTGAAGAGCTTCTCTGATAGCACAGAGCTATCAACATCAATATTGTAAGTCAGTACAGAATAAAGAAATCAATAAAAAGGATAAGGGTGACCAAATGAATAATAATAGCAACATAGCCTGGAAGGGGAAAATCAGGGCTGATGTTTTTAGAGCAGATCTTTGGTATACGAATTGGATGAGCTTCCTAATAAGTATACATATCAACTCATGATGACTGAAGGAGACTTGGTCATCCATGCGCATCATATTTGACCTATACAACGGTTACTAGTGGATACTGACAGAATAATCCAAGTGCATGGAAGAAACTTGAGGTCGCCTGCTCTGCAGCGAAGGATGATGATGAATCCCATGCTGATGATCCAGGGTGCCATTCAAAAAGTTAAACCTAGTATCCATGCGCTTTCTGGTTGAAAACATGTCCTAACTAACCATTTACCAACGAAACAAATATAAGTAGAGCGCTGACTGTAGCTAGCCTCATTGCCAGCCCATTACAATGCAATCCTAAATCTCGCGCTCGAAATACGCCAAATCTTTCCAAACGTAGTGAATTCAATCAGTTATACATTAGAAATGTAGAAATAGTTATCAACTTTTGTTTTGGATATCTTAAATACTTAGTTTAAGCTACATTAGGTATCTGTGTTCAACAAAAGACAGCAACAATAATTCTCTGAAATCAGTAATATTATTTCAGTGCCTGTTGCCGCAAGTGGTCGCGTGAAGCCAGTTTGTGCCAATTGCAGCAACGGTGCATGAATGAAACAACTAAATTTAGTGGATTAGCAAATAGAACGGCAACTTAAATACAATTTTGCAATCAAAGCACTCAAACTACTCAAAAGAAATAAGCCCTTTTCTTGATACGAGATTCTCGGCAAAAATATGTGCATGGAAGATGCATTTACCTACTTATGTGATTGATTTTGCAAAACGATGAAGTTTCATAAAATTATTTTGTTGGTTTGTTGAATTCATTATCTAGACAAGCACTGGGGCGCTCTACTTATATCTATCTCGTTGCCATTTACTAACACATTGTGGCCTAAATACCACCATGATACTTTGGTACATTGAGTCAGGTTTTAATTGATCAGTGCATAATATGACTTTTGAGTGTAGGTCTTACTGAATATCATAACAATATACAAAGGAGGTATATAAGCAGGGGTGGGTGAACCTTCATTTTTCTCCAACCAGCTAGCCGGGCTGGTAGCATGTAAAACTGTAAACTTTGCAGCTGAACAAGTAATCTTCATTACCATCACCAACATTCTTACCGGGCGTGTATATTTGAAAATGTACCCGCCTGACGCAAAATTTACCCGCCACAGGCGCGCGGACGGGTACTAAGTACAGCCCTGTATATAAGTTAGACTTGAATATAACACTCTATTACAAATTGTGGCCTAAATACTTTGGTACATTGAGTCAGTGTTTTAATTGATCAGTGCATAATATGACGAGTGTAGGTCTTACTGAATATAACAATATACAAAGGAGGTATATGAGTTAGACTTGGATATAACACTTATGGAATAAAGCTGTTCACATTAAGGAAAGGATAAACATCAGTTGAGGTCAGTCTGGATTCCCTCCCCCTCCCCCAAATAAATAAATCATATTTTGAGAATTGACGGCAAGTCAGACATGACGTGTGATAGTACGCTGTAAGGATTTTTTTTGCGTACATTTTTAGCAATTTCAAAAATATTTCAATGTTTTTTCCCGTTACCGTAAAAATGTGGACGCATTTAATAAAACTTAGTCACTTTTTATGAGGTCTTCACAAGTCTAAAATAATTAAATAATTACCATGTGTCGATATACTGGATTGTCCTACTTCTGCAAGTTGCGGATGATCCTTGACTACTTTGTCAACGATATCTGCATTTCCTTTATATTGTTAAGAAGGAGAGAAAAATATTAAGAAATATTCATTGGGAGACAATAAGGGGAGGGGAGAGAGAAGATCGAGGGGGTGGGGCGGTACTGGAAGATAGTATATTAATAATAATAATTAGGTGCTATGATCTACAAAAGTTTAATTCTCTAGGATTGGAATCATATAATGAGTTTTAAAATATAACCAACGTACAAGGTGTCACTCCATTAGGTGCTCATAACTTCCTAAATACAAGTTAGAATCAAACAACTGCAACAACAACAACATAAAGTTTGTTGTGAATTCAGTCAGAATACTGTAATACAGATTTTATCTAGAGCAGTGGGTGGTCACTCTTTTTCAATAAGCCAGCACTGTCGAAACTGTTGAATACTTTTCTTCATATCATTACAGTACTTAGTAATAATTGAAGTGAAATTCTCGAGTCCTACATAACCATTTTAAACGAAAGGTTGAATTATATTGCGCAACATTTGCAATAGCAAACTTCAACCTTTACCAAGTTTTAAACATGAAAATCCCGATAACTTTTGTGAGCAATATGCCAATATTATGTTAAACAACTGGCATACATCATACGTATTTAGATTAAAAGAAAAAAGAGAACAAGAACAAATGCAATGAATGTTATCTTTGAGAGAGAAGTATTCATTAAATTGTTTGTCTGTGTTTAGTGTGTTGTCTGAATCATTCATTATGAGCAAACTTGGATGCAACTTCTGAACTGTATCAAACACAGCTTTCTACAAAATATAGCGAACTAATTTGCCTATATTTTGTTGATTCAATTATTCGAAGTTCTGATTATTATTTTATTAATTGATAACAATAATCTTGACATATGTCAATCAAACAGTCATACTGCCGGATATTGTGCAATTTCAAGGTTATCTTTCTATAAAATCATGACTTTCATATTTTGACTTCTTTAGCCAAATTTAGTTATCACATAAAACATGGAGTGATTTGGTAGAGCGCACCCTTGGAACACACCATGATTATAATTTTGACAATGTTATCTTTTTCATAAAGTATTGTTCCACACCAAATTCTAAACAATACGCATCAAATTTCAAGCACTTTATACTTTAAAACTTCATCAATTTAAAGATCGGTATTTTAACCCCAAAATAGCAATTATTTAATGAGCTGGCTGATCTTATTTACATAACAATCAAAATAATTCAAAAACACATGGGAGCATTGACATATCAAAACCTACTGAAGATCAATCATCAAACTTGTGTTGTCGGTCTGTTTTTAAAACTTAAAGTTTGTTCAATTTATAAATAAATTCAATCAAAATTTCCAATTTTGCCGGTTGGCTACACAATTTTATTAACCGGTTCTAAATATAGAGGAAGAGTAGAATATAGCGTTGTGTCACATACAAAATGCCCCTTTGCGTATTCACACCGAACACACGGTTTGATGAGAGGTATCGGACATTCGCTTATGAGTGAGAGTTACACGTTTATTTAGTTGGCACAACGTAGAGAGTTAAATATAATCAAAGTAATGTAGACTACATCATGGATATGTTACAATACAATGGTGGCAGCAGATAGCTGTTATTTTATTTTAAGTTTGGTAACAAAATAGTTCTCAAAGTCTTCTTAATCTAAACATTATTTAAGATTTGTACTGCTACTTATTTCACTAGATGTATCTAGTCTAACCATAAATGGTTGTCAATAATAATTATAAATATTTATTTATATATATATCTTTAAAATGTTTTTAAAAAGTAGTCTTTCTAAGAAAGGGATCTAATTAAAGTGAGCTCTTCTATTTGGAATTTTCTTTGGCATTCTCTGGGGCTTGCATAAAGCTGCACCAGCCTGTGAAAAGAAAAATGACATTGCCATGTACATAGCGTGACCTGCTGTTTGACTGTTATTTGATAGACTTTAACATATTTAAATTCAATATGCTCACTGTTACAGAGTATTTCATGTCAGCATTCTACGGATGAAAATAGATTCCTAAATCCCATAATTTGGATGGTAAAATATGGTTTTGTTTTTGCAACTGAGCTCTAATATAAGGTAGCGCACCACTGAATCAACGCTTCATGAAATTTGAGTGTTCACAGTCATATTCTCAATGCTATTGTGCCTAATTGTGGTACTTATAAGAACAACAATTAAAACCTACCTTCACCATTATTGATGCCACAAAAGGTCAGAAATGACCTTAACTCGGTTGGTATGTTATTTTGTTGCATCACTGTTTGATGTTCTTTACAAAATGCTTGCCCATAGACTGGCTGAGATGTGCAAACATCAGGGTATTTCAGAAGGGGCATGCTGTTCACTATGTTCTAATATAAAAGTAAAATAAATAAAAGTCACATACTTTTCGTGTACTTTATATAGGTCATGCATTTAATCTCTCCTCCATCAGTGTTACATGTTGATTTATACTTTAATGGTTTAGTACCTACCAATCCAGTTTGTTGGGGCTACATTTTTTTTTCACATCAAGATATTTTGATATCAGAAGAATCCCAATATTTTTATCATTATGTCTGTAATTTCTAAGGGAATAGAAATGTTCCATTTAGAAATTATAGGCTAAAATGTGATGAATTACTGCCAAAGGTGGTTAAACACCAGCCAGTTTGTGTACTACTCATGGGCTATTTTTGTGTGACTTTGTGCTTCTAAAATAAGAACCATTGGAGTTATGCAATTCATACTTTGGAATGTGACAAATTTAAGGATGACCTTCCTCCATGTAAGAGAGTAAAATATCAAGTTAAAAATCAGACCAGCAATCAGAACATGTACCTTTATATCACATTAGATAAAGGTTTGTACAAACTGCATGTTGAGTTTGGGACAGGTGTTGCGATCAATATACATAGTGGATTAAAAAGCATTTGAATTCCACTCAACTTTTGACCCACAGATATGAATATGAGCTTCAGACATTGTTTTACAAGGAAGTACAGTTAAGATGCACATTTTAATTCCCTAACCCTGAGGCACCTTTTTCAAAGGTTTTTTTTTTCACAGCCAAATACAGAGGGGAAAAAGTGCCCCCACTCCAGGGCTTGAACCCAGGACTCAGAGGCAGACGATCTACCGCTAGGCCATGGGGGGAAACCATGCAAAGCGGAGTATATTCCGCCATACATGTACATGTACCCTGGGCCAAGCCGGGTGACACAAGCACACCGCATCGTAGTGATTCGTAGTACTCAAGAGTGGTTGAACAATAAATTGATTGCTCCCCTATCAATGGACATCCCTATTGCGAATTTGACACTGAACTACACATTTTATCTTAAATTTGCCTCAATTGAATGAATTAAACAGATACAATTTATTGCACAAACACATGAACCAACATTCTGAGAAAATATGCAATAAAGTCATGAAACATAATATTACCTTTCTCCGCATAGCACACACGGTAAATACTATTTTCCAAATACCATCAAACACATGTAGCACTTGGCATCCTGCAAGTAGAAATATTTATACAGTATGATTATATATTTTGCTCTGAGGGTATACATGTAGGTACAATTTTGTAAGTTGATTTTATATTAAAATGCTTAGCATTTAAGTTATAACTCACAATTTCCCGTACTACTACATGTAGACAAGATTGTAAACTATCTTGATAGGTGAGCTGCCATGGCATGACAAATTCCAATCTTACAATTACAATTTTGTAATTCAGTTAACCCAAACAGAATTTTATTCCTTTTTGACAGGCCAATCTTTCAGTCGTAATCTGATAAATACAGCTTGATTTGAAGCAATTACAAAAAAGAGGTTGGAAATGTATTGAAATTGACAAGTAAATTCACATGTTGAGAACTTGAAATTTGGAGACAAGGTTTCGTCCAAGCCAATGGTTTTATCCCAAATGATTACAGTTTATTTCTAAGTGTGTTCGATTAAGATAATAAGTTAGGGATAGGGAAAGACACAAAAACCATGTGTTGATTGTAACCAATCCATTGTGTGTTTGAATTTTCACAGTTCAGTACATTGAAGACTTGTACTTATCATGAAATTATATAGGATCAATGATGGTGTAACAGTAAATACTTATACGCATTTAATTCTTTTAAAGTAACAAGTCTATTATACCTTTGGAAATACAGTACTCTGTACATTCATGACTGTATATATTGCAGAGGCGGTTTATTTCTATCTCATCCATAATTGGTGTCAGATTGTTGTCATCATAAGGACGATCTTCCCATCCCAGCCGTCGGATCTCTAGTTCCACCTCACCTTTATAATACATAGCAGACACTGTCTTCCTATTTAAACCTATAATAACGACAAGATTAGCAATACCAAACTCCAGGTAGCAATGTAAATGTGATATAATATAAACAAATACTTTTCCACTCTTACAACTTCATTCTTTGTCGCCGTCTCCATGCTTGATTGTTTTCCACCACACAAAGAAAGAATTGTTCCCACCAACTAATTTTTTCATACTCATTTTATAAGGTTTAAACTTTTACTTTGAAACCAAAATTAATTAATTTCTCCTAAATTTTGCTTTACTAAGGCCAAATTAAATTAATTGTTTGTCTCAAAGCTCCTCTCCTGTTGTAAAACTAAATGCGGAATGCGGTTTTTTTTCCTCGTTTTTTTGAAGGAAAAAAAAATCAAAAAATCTAATGCGCACCAATAAACTAACGCACGCGGGAGCTTTGAGACAAACAATTCATTTAATTTGGCCTAATGTGAGGGGTCAGAAGGGCACCTGTAATTTGTGTCACCAAAACCAACCAAATGGTACATTTCTATAATAGCCGGTACAAATCACCACGAGAAGCATAGTGCAGTTACAAGTTACAGTCAGCATATTTTTTTTCTTCACGACATTGCAGTAAGGCCAAAAAAAAAAAATTGACTTGCCCTTTCCCGACCAACCCGAATTTTCGGAAATCTAGGGGCCGCTATTTTTTTTATTATTTTTTTAAATTAAAAAAAAAAAAGACCAAAAAAAAAGACAAATGAAAAAAAAAAAAAAAAAAAAGGTTTTTTTTTTATAAAGAAACACATAACAATAAGGAAAGCTGAAAAAGCATGTTTTTGAGTAGGGTAAAGTCGCCTATTTTCAGTCAGCGCCTATTTTCGGTCACTGGTCTAAATCGTGTAATTGCATCGGTCGTCGCCATTTTAATATCAATGCCGGGCATCAACTATGTGGATGTTTTTAGTCGTCAGTTTATAGCGAAGAAGTCATTTTTATTAGGCAGGTTAGGCAAATAGGCGACTTTACCCTAGTATCTGCTTGTTTAAAAATCAAAAAATCAAAACAAAACAAAATCTTTAAAACGTTTGTGTAGTATAAATGTTCAAATAGGCGACTTTACCCTAGTATCTGCTTGTTTAAAAATCAAAAAATCAAAACAAAACAAAATCTTTAAAACGTTTGTGTAGTATAAATGTTCAAATTTTTCCAAAAAACAAAAAACAAAAAAAATCCGGCCGTCCGACCCAGTCAAGACAACTTTTGTTGTTGTTGTTGGCCTAAATTAATGCAGTTAAAACCAGTTTAATGTAACTGTGTTAAGTAAGGGCAGTGTAATTGATTTCATATACTCGAGATATACATGTATAATATGCATTCATTTCTAGGTAAATTTATGCAGAAAACCCCTAAATTTACACTTTTCGCATTAGAAAAATTGGCATGACTTCAACATTGCCTTTTTCAAATATGCATTTCAACACTGTCCTTATGGGAAACATGAATACTTTGTGGAGAAAAAGAGTATACATTTTGTAGATGACCAGAAAGAGTAATTCTCTGCTTGCATTCTTACTTTTAAGTTGTAAACTAAAAATAATTAATCAATATTAAAGAATATTTCCGGGGAAAAACAACTCAATAAATATTGTGGGTAATATTTTTGAGAGAGATTGCAATTCAAATAGCACATTTTGTACTTGGTGGCTATGATCAATTTCACGTGTAGTGTGGAACTTGAGTTTTTACTACGGTATGTTGGTGTGATAAAAAAAATTGATTTTAAACTTTTAAAAAAGTTTAAAATCATTTTTTAAAAAAAATTTTAGAACCAAAATAGGTCAGACAGTTTCATTGTGAAAATACCAATTACTATAAATAGTGCAGGGGTTAAAGGTAGATACGTTCCGATTTTCAAATTGAAGTTTTCTATTCTAAATGTACATGAAAGGTCATCCTTAAAAAAGTCATGTTCCAAAGTTTGAATTGCATAGCTCTAATGGTTCTTATTTTAGCAAACAAGATGCTGTGAACTGTACCCGTAGTACACAAACTATACCACCATTTGCGGTAATTCAACGCTATTTCATCGATTTCTCGGTTATTATGCAGAATTAGGCAGTCAAATTTCAGTATGAAAATCAGAAAAATATGAGCTTTCATATGATATGAAAATGTCTGAATGTTTGAGAAAATTCAATGCTATAAAAATGTGATTGGAACATTATACCTTTTTAACTGTTTAAAAGTACTTAAACTTCAGTCAATGACTTCGTCCCCTGGTAACAATCAGACTAGCGCATTACCTATAATTAAGATAATTACCTATGTTTTCTCCAGAGCAGAATGTTGTTGTGTATATTTCTGCAAAGCCTTCAAACGTGACCCATTGCAACAGGCTGAAAGTTGAAAACAGAATAAAATTAACACTTGAATATAATGCGAATGAGGTACACAGCCTGAACCTGAATACCCTTAATTTAATTTGGACGACCTCTAAATAAACTTTTAAACATGTCACATACACAAATGTATATCGCATTGCTAGAACACAAATATTAAATTTACTCTTTAGCCCAAACAAAAAAATTAATACCAAAGAAAGATATGTTCAAAAACTGTCTGCAGCGCAGGTCACATTTATTACTATGAAATATAATTTACTGTATGCTACATGTACTTAATTTTAATAAACATAGTGCATTGAAATAAATATTGAACCCAAGATTTGAGAAGCCAAATGCCAGGCCCTTCCGGTCATATATTTTGTAGGGGTTAAGAAATTGTCACATAACATACCTTTGAGGCTTTAGTCTGGTAGAAAGATACAATTCATTCAAATGTTATTATGAGGGTTTCCAAATATGAAGAAAACAAATTCGGCTGACTTCTTACAACCTCATTTTCATATTATAAATTGATTACGGTACCGTACAATGATGCCTGGCATTAATTGCACTGCCATCTTGATAACATACATAGTTAAAAACTGTTGATCCATAGAAATCAGCATTTGAAATTGAACAATTTGAAAATGGTACACTAGTAGGGTTACAGCAATGGACACGTATCCTAAACAAAAATCAGTGATATTATTGTGCGGATTTAGTTGATAAAATTAGCACATTTTTCTTAGGTAATTAGTATCAATATAAATGTAATTAGGAAAAGAGTATCTTAAATATTAAGGAGCAAGCTTCCAAATAAGCGGGCACCCAGGAGTTTTTTACCCCTGGTTCCCAAGTTTTGGCTCCTGGTGTTTTTTAAATTTTTACACAGTAAAGTATAGGACCAGGAGCTATTTGTTGAAAAAGTAAAAAATGGTCCATTCAATAAAACAATGCAGAGATATAATTGCCCCCCCCCCCTAGTTACCATTTGAAATGGGTAATAATATGCCGATGATACATTTTCAATGGTATTTGTTGTATTAATTAATTTGGAGTGTAATTAAGGTTTGGTAATTACAATTTTTAGTGATTCTAATCACACAAAATAATTCAATAAACTAATATACACAAGTTTAATTATTTATATTGTTGCCCATTTCATTGGAAATACAATACATGCATCCTCACCCGCATGGATCCTCACCCGCCTCCCCCACTGACTAATTGTAATTAACAAGTTATAGTAATTGATCTCAAGTTACAACTTGATTTATAGTTTTTTCTTACAGATGCTATTAAAGCAATATCAAAATTATCTTCCAAATGAGACTAAATATACTCAATTGTGATGTATGGTTTGAAAATATAAGCATTTGAATGGCAAATAACCTAAACGAGAGCATCAATGATGCAGAAGCTCACTACAAGTTGCGAATTTGTGAAGATTCTGATTCATAAAACATGTCTATAATATAGAAACCACTATAATCTGTCCAGCATATGACAAATGATGTAAAGCTCAAATCCATATTATACCTTACATGAAACAAGAATTAGATATAGACCCTACATGTTCATATATATTATGCATTCACAGTGTAAGCAAATTTGCCCTTCTACATATGCTTCGGTTGAGATTACATAAAATAAAGGTAATTGTGTCATTTTGGACTGAACATACTATAATAGTGGCATATTTGTTTTATGCTGTGCAAAAGGGCCTGTATCCCGATTTAATTCTGGATACAGGCCCTTTTGCAACAAAACAACAATTTCAATGGCTGTTTACAATGAGATGTAGGTCTTTTTGGAAAAAAATGACTTTGTTTCTTTGAAACATGATTTTTCCTTATACATTTCTATATCAAACTCATTTTTGTAAAAAATGCACCATAGCCCTTTTGCACAAAGCTCTTCAAATATAAAAAATTTAAAATTTAAAAATTTAAAAAAATTTAAAAAAAAATTAAAATTTAAAAAAAAATATATAAAAATAAATAACATAAATAAAAAATTAAAAAAAATAAATAAAAAAAAAATAAAAAAAAAATAAAAAAAATAAATAATAATAATAAAAAAAAAAAAAAAAAAATTAAATTAAATTAAAAAAAAAAACTAAAAAAAAATAACATAAATAAAATTTTAAAAAAGAAATAAAATGAAAATGAAAATAAAAATAAAAATAATAAAATAAAATAAAAATGAACATAAAAATTAAAAATTAAAAATTAAAAATTAAAAATTAAAAATAAAATTAAAATTAAAAATTAAAAATTAAAAATTAAAAATTAAAAATTAAAAATTAAAAATTAAAAATTAAAAATTAAAAATTAAAAATTAAAAATTAAAAATTAAAAATTAAAAATTAAATTTAAAATTAAAATTAAAAAATATAACAAATAAAATAAATAAATAAATTAACATAGTAAATAAAATTGAAAAAAAAGAAATCAAATAAAATAATAAAAAATATAAATTAAATTATTATTAATATATTAAATAATAATTCGCAGAGAAAAAAAAAATATTTGTACACTTTTACCGCCATTAATGTTAAACTAAATGAATAATATAATTTATGAAAAAATTTATAGGAAAAAACAAGAAAAGTTAACGATCCGGGCTGGGCGCGAACTCCCGCGAACGCTTTCATAACGATTCCTAGTCGGACGCCCTAACGAGTAGGCCATCAATGCGGGCGTGAATATTGATGTGTCAATTTATTAATATACCAAACAGAAGAGCTGTCGCGTGATTGGTCCAATCTTCCGACTCTGCTACTGACGCTAAATACAATTCTAAATACCTGTCCCGGTAGCTTGAGTCATCGCGGACCAATCGGATTCGTTGAATCAGAAATGATCAATATTCATGACATACGATGCATAGTTAATTAAATGTTACCATATATGGCAAGGTGACGATACCAAATTTATATAGTAGGTAGCTAGGTCAGTGCGTAGTGTCGAAAATCTAATGATGGAAAATACGATGTATTTGGATGATAAACCACCACTTTATGACACAGTTTGCCTCAATAAAAGTATGATTTTTGTACTTTCTCATTAATAAAGTTGATTTTGTTTAACCGAGTCCGAGGGTTAAAGTATACATATTATTTTTTTACTTTAAAACATAACCTGGCGTTTAATAGTACAATCTAAATCCTTCGTCCACAAGTTTTATGAATGGCCGACGATACCAAACTGGTGGGGGTAATACAAAATATTACGGCGCGATAAAGCGCGCAAATTCAGCATTTTGGCAAGGCAATAGTCGCAAGTTTTACTCATTTTCGCGAGTTTCTAACAGCACCTCATGATGAAAAGCCTTTGAAAACATCAATTTCCATTAATTTTGGCCGCTGAAATCGGAGATATAGTTTGAAGAATATATACAGAAGCGATTAACATCAATTAACGAAAAACAACCTCCCCATTTTTCACTTTGACGGCTGTATTTTTATTTTACGCTGATTTCGTATCATGAATAATAATGATCTCTAGTAGTTTAACCAATCACAATAAGACAATCACGCTTGCACATCATGATACATGCGTGTCGTGTGTTAATCAACTTTCTATTATAGCGTTTTACATGCATTTTCAATACAAATTTGACAACAAAGAAAATAACGCAAAATTGCCTGTTTTGTCGAATGGCAATCAAGCCCATTTTATAACACATTTATGCGATCATATTGTTTCACTATCTCAAGTACATTTCCCGACAAATACCACTTGGGTGACCAAGATAAAACCATATTTCATAGTCGCACTTTCCCCTTGACCTTTACCGTGACCTTTCGCATCGAGTCGCTTTAGCTTACTTGTAGTAAGCTAATAAAAAGTCAACCCTTTTTAACAGATTTTAAAGAAATTAATGGAACTGCCCATTTGTGCATCCCTTCAACACATTATTCAAACTGCAATATCAGTGGGGTAGTCCCTTCAAGGTTGGTAAAAGTAATAAGTGGAGGATTTAAGTAACACCTACTTTTAAACATGTTGATAATAAAAAAAATACAATACTTACTGTGAATTGCAGTATTGTTCGAACAACGCTCTGCTGACAACTACCTGGTCACTCGCCTCGATAATTTCAACAACATCAGGATACAACCATGATTCTTGCCTTGTCCCATATCTTGTCAAGCCATACTCAGATTTACACGATGAACATCTGGTAACAATCTTTCTTCTATCTTCCACACCAGAAACTCCGTAGAGTAAGACTTTTGAGTCTTTGTTATGGGTTGTGAGATTGTAGGGATATCCATCCTTACTTTTGCATCCCTTGAGGCATGTCCTGACAGGAGGTGCAAACACCAAATGTTTTGTAACGTCTGCATATGACTCTCCTGATGGCTTGTTGGCCAATTGCTTGAATATTTCTCCTGCTGCCAGTATCTTGTCTTCAGTGATGAATTCGGTAAATAACTTCTGCCTAATGTTGCTTGACATTGTAATGGGTATCTACAATAAAATATAAAAAATAAAATAAAGAACGCCTCCAAATAATTTTTATAGGATTCAAAATAACATGTGGCAAAAAGTTTTGACCTCAACGCCACACATTTTTATGATAACACAGCAACACAAAAATACTGCAAGTCACAACTAAATGAGGTCAAAGGTCACATAGGGGTATGTTTCCCATGTTCATGTTTCTTTTCTCCAAGTTTGAGGGCAGACAACTTTTACCATTTGACCCCTGGATGACCTTTGACCTCTCATTATTTTTTGACATGTTCACCGGTGTTCTTTGCATGATTTAACCTCTTGTTGACCTTTGACCTTGGTCCAAACTTCAGAACCCCTCAATTACTTGGGGGACCCCTTAAATTTGTTTTTTTGTCAATGTCAAAAACAAAACTTGTAAATTAGAAGCATTTAAAGGTGTATGTTCCGATCACTTTTTTGGGGCTATGATTTTTTTTTACATCAAGATATTTTGATATCAGAAGTATCCCCATATTTTTCTCATTATGTCTATCAAATCTTAGGGGCAAGAAATGTTCCATTTAGAAGTTATAGGCTAAAATGTGGTGAATTACCGCCAAAGGTGGTGGTTAACCACCAACCAGTTTGTGTACTACTCAATGGGTAAATGTTTTGTGACGTTGTGCTTTTAAAAATAGAACCATTGAAGTTATGCAACTTAAACTTTGGAATGTGACAGTTTTAAGGATGACCTTTAATGTAAAATAGAAAAAATCAAGTTGAAAATCGGGCCAGCAATCAGAACATCTACATGTACCTTTAACTTCTTAACTTGGGGAGACATACATGTAGTTGATTGAAACTTGGGAACATCTTTGATGGAGGTGGATGGAGGTGAAGAGGAGGGTGAAAAAGATGTGGGGATAGAGATTTACACATAAAAACTCAGCGGAAAGCAATTGTGTGCCTTTTCATACATAATAAACACTATAATAAAGAAAATGTTGCACTAAAACATGAATTGATTCACTATCGGCTACAAACATAAGATTTTGGTCTCTTTTAAAAATTGAATAACTCTGCTACATGTACATTGTATATTAAATGTAACAGTATTAATTAAATGTAACAGTATTAAGGTAGTGTTCATAACTCCCTTCCGTTCGGTCGTGTCGCTATGGTCTTACAAAGTTCGACGACCTTTGCTAAGAATGGGCTATTTCAATGTTCCGCAGTTTAAAGTACCTATTTTGAAGGAGTTTTCCTCAGCAACTAAAGAACTTGTGAGCTTTGTTGTGGGTTTTGGTAGGCCTACTGTCCAGCCTGCTCAATACTGAAAAATGTGAACAATTAGGTTTTGCGCTGCACGTTTCGTTTCAATTTTGGGGGCAGTCAAAAATGGCCCGTCGAGTTTTCAGACATGACTTTATCAAATGTTTGTGGGTGGATGGTGCAGCCTCTATAACATTAGGGACCTTATTATAGTCATGTTATTGTTAATGTACTCATTAAGGTACTCACTGGTGCCCAATTTTAACAAAAATACCAAAAAAGACCGAATCAAGTCCCCCCCCCCTCTAGAAAATGGACCCCCTCAAAAGTGGTCCAGCCACAAAAACGTTGTAAATCGGTCCATATTCAACCTGGTGAAATAACTTGATGCATTTCTAGTGTTTTGCATGCAAAAGAGTATGTTTAAATGTTATTAGAAATGTATGTTTCGTTTTGTATTTCTGATGTTAATACTATGAACGCGACGACACAAAATTGGTTGAAAAGTTCGGAATCTGGAAAAAATTATGAGTTTGGGCTCAAATGATGATTTCCAGAGGGCATTTTCTCATGAACTAGATCAATTAAGACCATTTATACGGTAATAAGGTCCGAGTGCTGTCCAGCCAACCAATAACTGGAATGTAGAGGAAATCAGGGTCACAAATATGAGATTATAAATCTATAAATTTGGAATGAAAAAACAACATGAAAATGCGCCAGGATTCATGTGTATAAATGAAGAATGCATTTCACAAATCCTTAATTAGTGATTTTAATTAGTTCAATTACCAATTAGAATACATGTACATGTACTAACTACTAATATTGTATTAGTATTCAGTCATGTGATTAACAGTGTTTTTTGCATTTTGCACATTCCAGCTTCTTGTATCAACCGTAATTTGTATTCACTATGTAGTTCACTTTTAGTAAAATGTACCGTATTATCCCTATTAAGCGCCCAGGGCGGTTATCAAAGTCATTTTGGGTGGGCGCTTATTATGTTACATGTACCTGTTATAAACTCATTTATCGTACTAAATAAAATGTATAAGTGGTCATTTGAAGATGCTGACCATTTGATGGTCATTTGAAGATGCTGACCATTTGAAGATGCTGACCATTAGATGTACTAAATACAATGTACAAGTGGAAATTTGAGAAGGCTGACCACTTAACGTACTAACGAAAATGTACAATTGGTCATTTGAGAAGGCTGACCATTTCATGTACTAAAATGAAATATATGTACAAGTGGTCATTTGAGGATGCTGACCATTTGAAAAGGTGGGCGCTTAGTTATAAGGGATTGTTTGTTGGTAGTCATTGAGAAAAACAGGGGTGGGCGCTTATAAGGTCCTGGGCGCTTAATAGGGATAATACGGTATAGGGAATTTCACACGTCCTTCCGTTACCGAATCTTAAATTACGTTTGGCTTTGTTTTAAGTAAATGCAATGACAAATTTCCAAATGAACAGTGTCAAAGTATTGCCAAAACCAGAGGGATCTCATAAAATAACATTAAAATAACATTGACTCACACACTTCAGAGCGTTTTCGCAATATATGGTGGTAGTGAAAAACCCGTGTCCATTTCACCGTCCTTCCGTTACCGCCCTCATTAATATGCATAAGTCGTAAACGAAGGACAATTTTGATGAATTTTTTAATGGATAGTCAATGTTTTAGCTACACTTATATGATGAAGGTCTAAAATTGACTTCAACAAATAAAGTTTTTATGAAACAAGTGTTTACAAGCTGAAAATTGTGTCTGATTTGTCCTTCCGTTTAATACCGTGGAATTGGCCAATTATAAAGTTATTTTAATTGTCACCCAGTTTACTTACCCTCTTTAACGTGTCAATGATGGAGGAAACTGTCACAAAACCATGTTTCATTGACAGGCATGTTATGATCTGATCATCCGTAAATCCGGCATAGTTGTTCACATTCACTGCTTGAGTAAATGCTTCAGCGACCACCTTATAAGCATTTCTGCTCAGTGTCGATGTGGCAGCCACACACACCCTTTTATTACCCGACATTCTACAAAAAAAGATAAAATAAAAGTCTATTAGAACAGGACACATCATGTTTTCAGTCAGGCTATTAGCCTATTATACCGCTATTAGTAGGCATATAGCACACATAACATTCAAATGATTGAGACATAAAATTGGATTCAAATGAAAGATTTATTTTCCAAAAAGAATTATGACAATCGGTCATGACAATCGGTCAATGCATTCTTGTGGTACTGTGTTTTGAGATACTCGGAAAATGGCCGAAAACAGTAACAATGCTCACAAATATAATTTATCAGGATTTAGAGTCTAGCTCAATTTGTTATGTAACATTCAAAACACCATTTACATGTATTTCTTTAACAATTGAATATCTATATACCATGTTAAAAAAAATATGGTAAAATTATATTGCATTAAGCTAAAATAACGGTAGCGGTATGGTGTAGAAGTCCCAAGTATGCAACTGAGCTCACTGAATACAATGTCATGCTCTACCACACATCTACCCAGTACTCAACAACGGAATAAATCTCATTATCCTCATTTGCATACTTGGGACTTATACACCACACCCTTACCAAAATAACCTAGTAAAATTGGTCATTTTGACCAGTTTTACTGACCGCAATCAAAAAGTCCAGCTAATTAATATGCGTAAATGGTATAAATCCAGATGTGAATGGTGTATTTTGATTTGAGTTGTGTAAATTATCCTCTTAATGTGTTTTTTGACGTAGAATTCATTTTTTCAATCAAAATTCAGATGGGTCTGTGGCAAATACCAGTTTATAGTAAAATTGAATAATTTTGCATTATATTTGCATAATTTCGGCATGTAGCCTTTACAATTAGGTGATTTTTTTTGTTTCCAATACAATGGTAATATATTAAGCTTCGAAATTATACAATGCTATTAAACTTGGTATCTTCAAAACATAATATTGAGGAGTTAAAACTTTAATTTTAGCATAACCTTGTTATAAAGGAGTGTGACCGCCTGGAGATCAATCTCAAAATATACATGTAGATCCGCTTTGTACAAACACTTTTCATATTGACAACAAAGTACCAAATAGTACATGTAGTGCTATGGGCCTAAAATCAATTTTAAGAAGGCTGTTTATTAGACATTACATTGACAATATTGATATAGTAATTGTGTACAGTAACTTGCAAGAATGTAAAGAGCAATGTTGTGACCCCCCTAATAAGTGATCGGTAATAGACATATATTTGTATAACATGTATACCCAATTTGATTGACAAATATTGATGGATTTAGAAATTAAACAAGCTTTTCCATTTCTTAAATACCAATATTTAAATTCTCAGTCTTTTCCTCACATTGTTCACTCAAAGGATGCAAAATCTGAGCATACAATATCACTAAATGGATTGAAGTGTTTAGTACAATATCTCATGTTAGGTTTATTTAAATCGGCTCAGAGCAAATTTCGAAAATTGGTAAAAACAGTCATAACTAAAAAACTTGATGATAAGTATTTATACCTGGATCAAGATTTATATAGTCCAAGGTCATGACTGTCATTTATGGCAAGCTCATTGCCCTACATGGAGTGCCCAATGTGAGGATAATTAATTTTAAGTTCCTAGCGTTGTAAGCGCTAAAGTGCAATTTCTGAAGATGAACCAAGTCTAGGAGTCGCGCAATTAGCGCTAATTGCACTTGATTAGCGTTGTAAGCGCTAAAGTGCAATTTCTGAAGATGAACCTACAGTACAGCTCGAAATAGAGTGCACAATATCAAAGCACATCAGTGCAATGTCAGTGCAATGTCATTGCAATATCATTGCAATGTCATTGCAATGACAGTGCACTAATCGGATTACAATTAGCAATGTCAGTGCAATGTCATTGCAATATCATTGCAATATCATTGCAATGTCAGTGTACACTCTATTTCAAGCTGTACTGTAGTCTAGGAGTCGCGCAATTAGCACTTAATTAGCGGTCTTGCGCTAATAACGCTAATTGCACTTGGTTATAGCACTCTGCTGCAATTAGCGCAATATCCCGTGTTCCTAGCGTTGTAAGCGCTAAAGTGCAATTTCTGAAGATGAACCATGTCTAGGAGTCGCGCAATTAGCGCTAATAAAAAAAAGATTTTTTTTATTTGCCCTCCATGCTATGCCTATAATGAGCTAGTGTGTCACGCGAGTCACACTGTTGTGTCACGCGAGTTTTCTACAGGCCACTACACACAAGAAAGAAGCCTGGGCACAGTGTACATGTAACTCATGTACATGTAACTCATGTTACACTTGTAGAATTCTTTGGAAAGCCATTTGAATCAAGTGATGTCAAAAAACCTGTTATGTAGCCTGTCACGCGAGTCACATCAAATAAATTGTGATATCTACAAAAATATTGGTTGTATGGCAAACATTTGTATACTTACTGTAACTATGCATACACAATGTCTCAACTCAAACTAAATAAGTGATAAATTAAAGTAGAGGAAAGCTAGTTTTCCACTGGTAATGCATTCAAAGATGGATTTTTTTTTGTAGAAATGCCACGCGAGTCACGCTGGAATGGCTGTTATAGTCGGGTTATTAGTATCCTGTATGCACATTATTTAAAGAACATTCATAAATCAACGTAATTTTTTTGTTTGTCTCGCTACACACACAGATGTCTAAAAGCCTATTTTCATACTGGCCCAGCTAAAAAAGAATGAAGGGCAAACTCATGTCAATAGCAAAAACATATTTTAAAGCCAGATATATAATTGGAGGGAGCATCCTATTGGTTTCATAAACAGAGATCTGTGCATAAATATGTGAAGTTATTCAGGGGATCAAAGACCCAATGGCCCTAAACCAAAGATACATGCAATTGAAATTTTAATTATTTGGTTGGTTTCTTTCATAATTTAACATATCCCACCATTCTATAATCCCAAAGCATTTAAGGTCTACCTCGATGCCCATGAGTGACTTATGCCTATGCTCGGCATCAGTGACTTGTAAGTGTTTAAATACTGTATTGGCGCAGTTTAATATTTGAGTGGGTGAAGGAATAACTCCAGCACAATCGTACCCAGGCACAGCGGACCATTCGATTGAACAACATGGCCATGTGTACTGTCAATGGTTCAGACTTTTGATGTTGGATTAGAGCTAATGATGCAGCAACATGTCCTAAACACTCAAAAATAATCTCGAAGGGGGAAAGAAACATCTGGGCAATTCCATGCGTTGCGGAATGACATTGACACACACAAATCCACTTTCTTTTGGTTGTAAAACTCAGAGATTTGTAGTTACTCCCAATTTTACAACTTTATTTGATAATAGCGATAGATACTCAAAAAATAAACCATGGGAAAAAAAAAAGATTGCGCTTCCAAGTATCCTAATTTGCATATGCAAATTTGCGTTGCGGAATGACGCAGACGATTGTGTTTTTTTTTTACATGTTTACACAAAGTGAAAACTCTGAACTTTTTAGAGTGTATCATTATTGAAGTTACTTTTTAGAAGGTTTGAAGTGTTTGCTAACTGACAAAAGCATTTTCATAAAACTTAATCATCACCTGTATCACCTTTAATATGCATAAAAAATAAAAGAAAGAGTAATCAGTGGCATTTCATATGTTACAAATTTGTGAATACAAGTAACTCAACTATTTTCACATTGAATCATCATTTACAGGTAAAGTAGCCATGATTTTGTGATAAAGTTACTGAATCCAACAGCTTGCACATCAAAGTTGTCTAATTCAGCAAATTATGAGTTTTCATCAGTTTTGAAACTTTTTTAGAAGTTTAAAGTCCATATTTGAATGAATTATCATAAATAAGGATGATCTTATACCACGTACACAAAAATATCACAATTTGCTCAATAAATTACCTAAATAAATACCTTTGTCATATAATAAATACCTTTGTCATTCCGCACCGCTCGTTAGCGCTATTTATTAACAGAATTTTCCAAAAAAAAATTATCATTGTGAAGCATGTCAATTGTGTGCAGAGAAAAAATAGTTATATGAAAATAGGGTACATTTTTTTCTTGCTATCCTAAAAAATTGTACTTTTGCGTTGCGGAATGACATGAGATTATGCATACTAATTACCTGGATTAACGAGACTAATCGGCCGTTGATCAAAATTAAATTTATATCAAAACTTTTCCCACCAGTACTATACTATTGTGCCTGACATTTATACATTCATACCTACATTGTATGTGTCTAAAAGATATTGAAGAAATAAAAACAAGCCTTTTCAATGATTTTGTAAGCTGCAAATATGCAAATTTATGCTAATTAGTTTATACATCAAAAAACATAGTAGATCGCTAAACAAACTAAAAATTCCTGAACTTTGGACTCTTGCCTATATTATAGGCATAGAATTAAACTTTGGATGCAAATTTGAAATTTTGGCTATTTGGTTGACATTTGCTTGGAATTGCCCATCTTATAATCTATCATCTAGTGAACTGATTTTTACGACGTTCAAAAAGAAGGTATTTACGGACATTTTCCACCTGATTTTGACACCTATTCATCCAGTTCATGTCAATTTTTACTTGTAGCTGCATGTTTTCACACATTTCATGGTAAACTTAACTTTATAAATTACTTAAATGGGAAAAAATATTGAATAAGAGGGATATATACTTCGATGTATGTTATTTGATCGATCGAAGGTCTTGTTTTGATTATATTTTGGCATGAATAAACGCTTCTTATTTTGATCAACGCAATATAATAAATGAATTCGTTTGTAGAGGCCTTGCACGTGATTTGGTCGGCTTTACAGAAATGAACCGACCACGAGTCATTCACTGCAATGATGCCGTAATGCATACAATCCATTCAGCTTATTCTTTGAATTGATGCGGGATTTTTGAAAGTGATATAAACTCGCATGGATACAATGGGATTTTAGCTTCATAGTTTTAGTGAACAAAGTTCAGTAGTCTACCTCGATTCTGATATGAGCATCAAAAATGTATAGCAATATTTGATTCAATATAACATTTTTCGGTCAACAGCGGTCACGATCATATCAACATAAATCGGTACAGTATGCGAGTAAGTTTATTATGAACTATATCTGCATTACAGGAAATTGCAGGAAATACATGAAAATGACCAAATTGTCGGTCTTATTTCTTATGAATTCACAATTTGGGAACCGAATTTCCATAAAAACAGAATGACTTATCTTAGAATTATTGAATTTCAATAATTCGTAACTTTCCAAATATACCGCCGATTTCGGTAGAAGTTTTGCTGAAATGTTTGTTTCCCTGAGATCTCTTTCGGTGGTGTAAACCAAATTTACGCATGCTTACGAGGTACCAAACATCCATTGTCATAAGTTCATAACTATGCCCATATCAAACGCATGCGTGATAAAAGTTTACAAATAAAATATAGAAACACTTTTAGTGTGATACGTACACAAAAAATAAAAACCACTCGAGTGTGGAGGTTGATCGCGGCTATACACATGTCTTGAAAGGCCGATTCAAGGAGGATTATTCTTACGATATACAATACGGTAAATAATTGATCATGAAAAAAGGGAATAGGATTAGAGGGCTAATCTGTGATTCAGCTAGCTCCTCCTCTACCTGCCATGATACCAAATCCAAGCCCATCGCCAAAAATGCAATGAACCATGAAGTGGTTTGGACAACTTCACTGGTGACGTCACACCGGGAGCAAGCCTTGTGATTTTGTCTTTAGTAGTTTGATATAATACAGTGCGAGTCAAAATAGTCAGGTCCCGATTTCTTAAACCAGTTAAAATGCAAAGATTAATATATTTAATAACCTAAATTTTATTTCATTCACATGGCTTATTCAAAACGGGAGATATGTGCATTTTTACAAATTCTGTGAAATAAAATCAATTCCAACTTATCTAAGGGATCCCTATAATGGATTTTAATGTGCGCCTTTGGCTTTTGAATAAGTCAATCAAAGGCGTGTTGGTATTCACAGCACTTACAATAGGACAAGAGATTCTATTGTCTTTTTTGTCTATTAATAGTTTTCGTGCATTCACAGAATACAGATACGATAGCACTCAGCTATAACAAACATGATTGAGTAATATGAACAAAATGTTGACCAAAGTATTTTGAAACATGTTATTTGAATCGAACTGATGAGAGAAATCTGAGAGAAAACAGATCTTGTATCTTTAAACAGTTTGTGCTTTAACAACTTACCAGGCCAAGTGCATAGTCAGTCTATTGTTTGTGCAATACTGAGTTATATTATAATATATTTAAAGGTAGATGACCCGATCACATTTACGATTTTCAACTTGAAGTTTTCTATTCTACATGAAAGGTCTTCCTTAAAAAAGTCGTGTTCCAAAGTTTGAGTTGCATAGCTCTACTAGTTCTTATTTTAGACGCACAAGATGCTGTGAACTGTACCCATTGAGTTGTACACAAACTATATCGGTGGTATACCACCATTCGCGGTAATTCGACGTTATTTCATCGATTTCTCCGTAATTATACCGATTTAAGCCGTCAAATTTCAGTATGATGATGAGAAAAATACGAGCTTTCATATGATATGAAAATCTCCGTATGTTTGAAATAATTCTGTGTTACGAAAATGTGATCGGGTCATCTACCTTTAAATACTTTGCATGCAATATCGTTTTATTTATAAGATGATATTAAACAAAACATGTTAACTTGGTATAACTGTTGCAGTTTGTATACAGTGTTTTGTGTTGTATAAATAACTACAATATTACATCATGCAACCACCAAACATGGAACACTTTGGATAATTATAGCATAATTTCATAATGTTGTAAATATGGCGCGGAATATGATATTGTTGTGAAAACATTACCAGGAATGATACGCTTCTTCATCCGAAGGTCTAGAATAGAGCCCTAAGTTTTCTGCTTTGTCTTTTAAAAAGTGGAATTTCATGTTTTGTTTCCAATATTTTCAATCTAAAAAATACACAAGGAAATAGTTTTGACTAATATTTCATGTAAATTAATGTCTGCTTTAGTCTAAATACTCAAAATATACAATAAAAGAAATGTTTATCCTGGGTGCAGCTGTGTTTAGCTCAAATTGAAAACTGAAGAAGGCACAAAAGTTGAATTTACAAAGCAGAATTTGAACTTTACAAAGCAGAAAATGTTGGGCTCTCGTCTAGAAGAGGAAAACATCCTGATCCGAAAATGGACAAAATGTATACAATGTATCAATATGACATGCTCAAAATGTTGATTCACATTGGCTGCCAATGTATTATGCGCTTATCAATTGCAACCCCTGATGGCCAGGACTTGTGCCGGAGATGTATTATTAAAATTTTAAATTCCCCGCCTAAGTCCCGGCAAGGTCCCTAACAGGCGGGGCATATGAATCTTAAGTAATCCCCTGACAAGTCCTGGCCTCCTCCCCGGAATTTTCTGGGGCTAAATGCCCAGCCCTTGACTCTGCTAATATATTGCAGAGCATGGTTTCTCACAATCCTATCATCATCATGCTTTGTCATGTTCGTAGCGCGAGTTGCATGCATACATTGGTTCAAAATTAGGCAGGCATAGGCTACTATTTCACGTTTTTCAAACAATTGCAGAGCTCTGAATGGATTAGATAACATCATGAAATGCTTCCAAAGTAGTCCTATGTGTATTCAATTGCAATAGGCCTACTCACATGTGGGCATGTTGACAATTGACACAAAAACCTTTGCCAAAATAATTGAATTAAAATATTCTAACAAACGAAAAAGGGCAATACCTTCTAGATCAGTGGTTCTCAACCTGGGGGTCGTGACCCCCATGGGGGTCGTTTGGGGTTTTCCAGGGGGTCATGAAGGGCTCATAAATATTGGTTTTGGGGGAACCGTGTTACATTTCGCTATAAAAAAGCTTAGAAAAACCCAAAAGAAACGTTCAAATCTGCAAAATTTCCTGATCGCTACGCTCGCATCCAAACTAAACAGTTTCATTTATGATATTCGGCTGGTGTTTTTTTCTTCAATTTTTGTTTTGGGGGTCACGGTACTGACCAGGAATGTCAAAAGGGGTCGTGGGGCAAAAAGGTTGAGAACCACTGTTCTAGATTATCACAGCTACAAAAAAGTACATGTAGCGCACATCGCTGCTGAATACTGACTATGTTATGCAATGGGCCTACTTGATTGCATACTGAATTGAGCAGTGAAACGGTTGAAAAAGCTCTGGTAAATCACGGCCAAACCCCGGCCCTCACTCGGCTAAATTTAGCTAACGTAAATTGTTATAACAAGGCCAGCGAGGACACATTTTGGGTTAAATGATTTAAATCCCCGCTTACATGATGACAAAGTCCCGGCCATCCCTGGGAACAGCTGCAATTATACAGTCATTTCACTGGGTTTATTTCTCGAGGGTGAAAAACTGGTGGCCAAAACTGGTGGCCAAAACATGTGCTCGCGCAGTGTTTTGGGCAGTAAAACAATGACATTTTCAACATTTTCACTCTTAAAAAAAAATTGAAGGGTGATGAAAGTCAAAAGTGAAGGGTATTTCACCCTTTGTATAGGATGAGTGAAAACACTGTGATAAGTGCATTAGTCTATCCATCTGAGACCGATCTTCCAATCCAAGACTCAGCCGTTCCATTGACTGGGAGAGGAGGCTATTTTCTGACAAAAATATCGTTGGAATCAGTAGAGTGAATAACGGCCATAATAAAAAATAATTATGTTACCCCTCTACTTTTATCATCATAACCCAAGTTGTGCCATGAGAGTCAGATTAATTGACGTTGCAAAGACAGGTAGCTTTCCCTTTGAATTTCTCCATTTCAAAAAATGCTTTCAATTTGGCAAGCACTGGCTGCATTTCATCGTTAACCCTAACGCTACTACATCTCACAGTCACCTCACAGCCAGCACCACGTGGCTTGCGCGCGCACAAGTTCTCCTGTAGCACTAAACTACGGGTATATATGGTCTCCGATTTCTTAGCCTGTGAAGCCCTCCCCCCGTGGCTGAGTGTTAGTATATGGGTCATTCCATGAAGTTGGGTACACAAAGTGTGACATGGGGGTCAACATTTGAAATTCATTTTATTAGAATTCAAGTAACATTTTCAAGTGCTATAATATGTCCCATTCCCCAAATAGTAAAAGAAATTCATGAATGTTGACCATTTTTAATGCCACAGTACATTTTCCGTTAGAATGTCTATTTCGTTTCACATGTAACATGGACACCAAACTCAAAACTGTAATTCACCCAGTTATGCAGTAAAAAGATTATATGGTTCACTTACATATCTTATTAAACAGGTAATTTGTATCCATAAACTACTATTGAAAATTCAAAATGAAACCCGTGGACAATTTTTGTTAAATCATAACATACTTTGTAACCAATACTGTCTAAATGATGTCTTTTTTATGATGAACCCTTTTTATAACAAAAACATTGTTAATTAGGCTGAATTTTAATCCAATTTAAAGAAAACAGTCTTCAATTGTTATATCCCACACCTTGAGTCAAGTTGATATAAAAATATATGGTGGTTTGTATGTGAGATAGTGTTAATGGGCTATATTTGCCCAAGTTTCACATGTAACTGGACACCAAATTCTTTGGTGTCCAGTTACAGTGTGAAACATAAATATGTTCAGTAACATATTTATGGACAATGAAAATAGATGTTTTAGTCAGATGTTAATCTAATAATGATTTTATTGACAATGCACAACTTAAATTGTTATTCTCTAGGCAAAATATGGTTGTAAGATGTAAAATGTGATTATACATGAACTAAGGTCTCATGTGTAACAAATGTACACGGACACCAAAATATTAAATTCCAATATATTTGGTTATATTTAATTGTGTGTATCCTCAAATGCTCTTTAATCTAACCAACATGGTATTAACTTTCTATTTTTGTTTAAAACACTACCACCTATCCTTTATTTGAAAATTCTCATGCTATTTTGGGGTAAAATTAAGGTTTCACGTGTAACGATGTCCCTCGGACACCAAAACATAATTTGCTCCATATTTCCAAAATTGAAAGTGGGATTCAAAACTTTTTGTTATGGATGTTATCTACCCATGAAAAGCATTAAGTAATAGTGATTTGGTGAAGATGGTGTTTCAAATATAGCAAGGATTCAACTATAAAAATATCACACTGTAACATATTTGGCGGACACCAAATTTTGTCCCATACTTTGAAATTATTATAAAAATTTGAATTTTGGAATTTCAATTCAACTTAAACTTTAATTCTTTTTTATGTCAAGAAGTCTTGCAAAAATAATTTGAACCAAAACCAGGTAACATCTATTATGGGTTTTATCATCAGTTCTTGGGGTTTCATAGTAACGCAATTTTGCGGACACCAAATGTTACATGTGAAACCTTTTTTTGGCATTCAGTTCACGATGTGATCAGACCAAAAAATATACAAAATGTATTTAAAATATTCATGATTAGGCTCTAAACAATTAGTCTGACCAACTAAAAGGCCAGATTAAGTGTTCAGAAAATGTCCACAGCACTTTCCATGACCTCCTTCAAAATGTCACACAATTTTACCCAAAAACGTGATAATTTTTGCTTGTTTTTGCTCAAAATGACTGAACACTTTATCCAATTCATTTAAGTTTGGTATCATTTGAAAGCTATCTCAATACTCTACAATTACAAATCATAATAATTCAAAAACCTATACTGGTTTAACTAAAAAATATAATTTCATCACTGGAAATTGCACCATTTACAAAGTGTACCCAACTTCATGGAATGACCCATATCTCGCCTGTCACGCGGCCGACCCGGGTTCAACTCCCGGCGCCGGCGGACATAATTGTTCCCATTTTTTATTTAACCCCCTCCCCCTGTTCTTCGTTCCATCCCCACTGCCACGTTCTAGGGTTAATGGTCTTATTTGGTGCCATTTTTAAGCTCTACTGTAAACAGGTACATGTAGAGTGATAGACCCCAATGAAGGCAACCTTTTATTTTACAAGTCAGAAAATCAACTTTATTTAGTTTGTCAATAACATTCAAATTGTATAATATTTGTTTGAAAATAAAAATCGTACCATTCAATATCGATAACATATCATCGTAAGCGTATTTGTTTAGATCTTTTCTATACTTAACAAGGAAATCTGATTGATTCGGACAAGCAGACAGAACATGGGATATGGAGTTTCATATCATTTTACAACCATTTTATCTTACTTTTATTTATGACAGAATAACAAGTTTTAAATATTATGTATCCCACCTTTCAAAGCATCTAGTGCTTGAATTTGCTCCAAGAAGACATCGATCATATTATCCGATTCTGTACTATAAAAGTGTCACAATCTTAACTACACAAAATGACCTGCATGTACAATGTATTTATTAAATCAACTGCCAAAAGATTGGGGTATTTATTGGCAGCAATGGTCCTAAACTAGATTAGATTTGGTGGTCAACAAATGTTGGTGTAAACTGAATTTGTATCAAAATCACAAACTTATTATATTAAAACCAAAGCCAACAAAACAAATTGTTCATTCCAAAATGATACCAAATGTACTTGCAGATCTAAACAATGTTAGTACAAAACATAATCATATAAATAATACATAATAAAGTATAATATATAAGTATAAAAATGGTTCCAAAAAGTTGTATGCTCCAGGCATACAATAAATCATTTCTAAACCAGCACCAAAGTTCAAAATCATAACAGAAACTCAATTTCCCAAAATACCAACTTTAAATCTGTTAATAAAAACTAAAGAGTGCACTTCAAATACTTGTCTTGTTTTGGATAATGGCATTAATGCAATCTCCTTCAATTAAAAGGAAATCAAAATGTGATAACAAAATATGAATGAATGGTTTGGCTTACCTGAATAATTGAAATCAAGAAAGAAGTATTAGTGTATAGGTCTATGCTCATCTGTGTACTAAGTGTGAAGTGCACAGATCAGCTTGACCAAGACAGAAATGTATTGTTAATGGGAAAGATGCACTTGAGATTGATTGTTATGTTAATAGGGGAAGCGTTGGGGTTTCCATGTTTGGACATCAAGGGCTAAGCTCCCAGGCCAGAGGGGAGGGGGGGGGGGGGGGGGGGGGCTGCTGCAGATTGAGATTATCACATACAGATAATAATAAATGTAAGAGGTCAACATGAAGTGAACACAAATTTTTCACTTATTTTCAATGAAAACAACATCTTTGAACTTCTGACAATAATTTCTTGAAATTTACAAATGTGCAAATTCTACAAACATTTGATTGTCTCATTAGACATTCAAGTGTATACAAATAAAATAAAATGGGTAATTTATGGTAGATTCATAAACTTTGGCCGATCAGTTTCGATTTTGGACATTAGTTAGAGGAACCCATTTGGACCAATGATGAAACAGCGGTAGGCCTACCTTTATATGTTTATTATTTGCGCTCCTTAATCAAACTATTCATGATAATAGTGTGGCTTTTAGTGAATAGAGCTTTACAACAACCAAATACTTAAAGGTAGATGTTCTGATTGTTGGCCCGATTTTCAACTTGATGTTTTCTATTTTACATGAAAGGTCATCCTTAAAATTGTCCCATTCCAAAGTTTGAGTTGCATAAACTCCAATGGTTCTTATTTTAAAAGGTGTGTTTTATGGCTTGAATTAATCATACAGGATCATATAGTAGGCATTTGTTTTACTATATAATAACTCCTTACTCATAGACCAATTTATATGCATGTTTATTAAGTTTATGTTATGTTTCAGTCCTGGCAGGTGGACAAATTATCCAGTCCTGGATATGACTGCTAAGTGGGAATAGCAAATATCACTGCTAAGTGGACATATTTGCCAGTATTTACAGTTAATTGAGGTAGCAAAACTTGTTTAATGATGAGGATTCAAAAAAAATTAGAATCTCATTCATCACATATTAATTATTATAGTCACAAGTTTGACTGTTTTAAAAATGGATTAAGATGAAGAATTTGATTTGTTATTCCAAAATTAAATTCTTCATCTGGCGATACAGACTTGTTTAGCATGCATCAGTGCATTTTCAATAATTAAATTGATTGATCAAATATCGACTTAAAACGACTTGGTCAATTGTCATCAATAGTAGGCCTACTATTATAGGTGAATTAATAATTGAACGAACGCAGCAGCATATTGACGTTTCGGCGCTGGGATTGGGGCGCAGGGAACCAGCATAGGCCTAGCTCAAGAGAGGTTGTGATCAGTCAATTGGCGACCTGTGTTTACATCACCCTTCAAAGACAATTGATCACCGAGTTATTGGAAACACACTGATGCACGGTAAACAGTTAGTATCGCCAGACAAAAAGAACTTGTGATTAATAGATGTAGTGGACATCCTTAATAATATTGCTGTATACAGCTGTCTGTCTTTGGCACTGAAATCGGTGGCCAAATTTACACCTGCTAGGACTGGTTAGTACGTAAATTTGTATAACGGTCCCGGAGGATGGGTAGATATACTAACTTGGCAAAGTCCTTCCAAGTAGTTCTGTCCTCACTCTTCAAAGTACAATTGATCACCAAGTGATTGAAAACGCGCTGATGCACAGTAAACAGTTAGCATCGCCAGACAATAGAAAGAACTTGTTGTAATTGACAAATGCAGAGGACGTACGTCCTTTTCATGGCTGCATCAAGCCATCTGTCAAATTTGGTACAGAGGTCAAATCGGTCCCGGAGGATGGGTAGATATACTAACTTGGCAAAGTCCTTCCAAGTAGTTCTGTCCTCACTCTTCAAAGTACAATTGATCACCAAGTGATTGAAAACGCGCTGATGCACAGTAAACAGTTAGCATCGCCAGACAATAGAAAGAACTTGTTGTAATTGACAAATGCAGAGGACGTACATCCTTTTCATGGCTGCATCAAGCCATCTGTCAAATTTGGTACAGAGGTCAAATTTGGCACCGAAATCGATGGTAAAATGGACGGGTAGATTAGATACTAAACTTGGCAAATTCCTTCTAAGTTCTGACAGCTGTCCTGGTTGCAATTGTGCGAATAAAACCCCTGGAGAAGGCCAATCTTTAAATTTGTTTATGGCATGCGAGACTAATCATGATAATATAATATTGGTCCCGGAGGTGTTGTGCGAATCGCGCATTAACAAGAAAGACCCCTGAAAAGGCCAGTCTTTAAATCTCATCTTTCCTGATCATGCTGATGAGTGATGGCATGCGAGAGAGCTGAAAATCAGTCTTTAAATATGTAACTAAGCCTAGGCCAGGCTAAGGCATAATTATTTAGGGCAAGGCACTAGGCAGCCTATTTATTCAATGCGAAAACAACAACAACAAAACATGACGCTCACCTGGCCTGAACACACACGATCACGAGTAGGTGGTATATTGAGGGATGAGTAGGCCTAGGAGATCATCAGTATCAGTATCAGTATCGGTTATGTCGGTAGGGTATCCATTCGGACACATTTCACCAACTTCCGGGACCAACTTCAGCGTACTTTTACAAACGTTCCTGAAACCTAGGAACATGCTGTACAGACACAGACCGGGATGATCCCCTACTCTTTACGAAGGAGTCTGTGACCTTTTTTTTAACGTGCTCGGATGTTGCTCTTCCGAATGTCGGACAACTCGGCCTTCGAGACAACTCGGCCAAGACAACTCGGCCTTCGAGACAACTCGGCCAAACGACAACTCGGCCTACGGGACAACTCGGCCAAAAGACAACTCGGCCTACAGGACAACTCGGCCTCCGAGATTCTGCCTCCCACACAACTCGGCCATTAGACAACTCGGCCAATGAAACAACTCGGCCACTAGACATGCTCGTCAGAGACAGTTGTGTGTTTAACGTATCCTATACCTAGTTAAAGGAATTAAATTGGCGGTCCCCATGTTATTGGGTTGTTTCTTTTGCCTTTTAAAAGACCCATCCCGTCGATTTTTGTCATATATTTAATATCATTGTACTCGCAAGTTAACTTCGCATCTAATTCACTATAATAGCATTAAATACTAAATCATCACTGACTATTACATACACTGATCCCGGGCACTATGGGTAAAGATACAAATGGCAAATAAATAAACCTGTTTGCGCCAAGTAAAGATGAATATATTATTTGTTTAAATATTATTATGCATCCAACAACCAACCGTCTTACATCGGCGCGGCATGGCATAAGGGAGCACAACACTATGTCGTTCTTGTTTTGTTTTAATAGTGTTTTAGTAGGATAAAATCGTTATTAGGTGAGGTTGGGTCGGATACGGATTATATCACGGTCTCGGAGTCTGTATTAGGACTCGGGCTGCGCCCTCTCCCCGGCGATACAGAATCATCGGCTAGATATAATCCGTATCCGACCCAACCTCACCTAATAACTAATAGTATTCGCTCTCATCTTCTTGACGAAAAGAGCGTGGTTCATTCATGCGCCGATCTGTATAGTTTCATCATATATGCCTCTATGTTACCGTATACGCATTGCAGAGTTCAGTGCCAATTATTAAGTTATTGTAAATCATTTTATTTTTTAATTTCAAATAAGGACCAGCTAAAGAAAGAAAATACTTTGATGCTTCAATGTTACCTACGCATCTCAGCAGCCGGCCACTCTTTGCGACAAGAAGGAAAGAGAAGAGCTTCAGTGCATTATTAAGTTGGTGTACAGCAGCACTGCATATTCGCTCTTATCTTCTTGACGAAAGGAGCGTGGTTCATTCATTGCGCCGATTATCAGTATAGTTTCATAATTATGCTTCAATGTTACTTACGCATCGCAGTAGACACTCTTTGCGACAATAAATAAAGAGACAAGTTCAGTGCATTATTAAGTTGGTGTAAATCATTTTATTTTTTAATTTCAAACAAGGACCAGCTAAAGAAAGAAAAGCCTTTCATATTATTATGCTTCAATGTTACTTACGCATCGCAGCAGACACTCTTTGCGACAAGAAATAAAGAGTTCAGTGCATTATATTAAGTTAGTGTACAGCAATTTAATCAACTCTCATCTTCTTGACGAGCATAGCCTGGTTCATTAATGAGTCGATTATCTGTATAGTTTCCTATTATTATGCTTAAATGTTACTTACGCATCGCATCAGACACTCTTTGCGACAAGAAGGAAAGAGACAAGTTCAGTGCATTATTAAGTTAGTTAGTGTACAGCAGCACTGTATTCGCTCTTATCTTCATGTTTATGGCCGATTATCTGTATAGTTTCATAATTATTATTAGGCCTATGCTTCAATGCTACTTACGCATCGCAGCAGACACTCTTTGCGACAGGATATAAAGAGAGACGAGTTCAGTGCATTTTATTAAGTTGGTGTACAGCACTGTATTCAACACTCTTTGCGACAAGAAGGAAAGAGACAAGTTCAGTGCATTATTAAGTTGGTGTAAATCATTTTATTTTTTAATTTCAACCAGCTAAAGAAAGAAAAGCCTTTCATATTATTATGCTTCATCAATGTTACGCATCGCAGCAGACACTCTTTGCGACAGGAAGGAAAGAGACGAGTTCATTGCATTATTCATTAAGCTGGTGTTTGTTTGTTTATTTGTATACACGGTCGGTCCATACGGACACACGCTTGGGTCCTGAAGGGACGGGACCATGCACTGTATTCGCTCATATCTTCCGTGACGAAAAGAGCGTGGTTCGTTCATGTTTATGCGCCGATGATCCGATAGTTTCATCGCATTATTAAAATATTATGCTTCAATGTTACTTACGCATCACGGCAGACACTTTTTGCGACACTAGAAGGAAAGAGACGAGTTTAGTGCATTATTAAGTTGGTGTACATTACTGTATACTTACTGTTTATGCAAACGCATCGCAGGCACTCTTTGCGATAATACATTGAACTCGTCTCTTCCCTTCTTTTGACGAAAAGAGCGTGGTTCATTAAAGGCATATTATGTGATCTTTTCCAGAGAGCGCCCTCTATTCATTATTTTTTTTAGAAAGTAGATTTTCTTGCAGATTTACATTTCCGATCATAAATCATACATACATTCCAAGTTACAGAGCGATACGATTCCTAATTACCTCAAAATCATGGTTTTAGAGTGAATTAAGAGTGAAAAATATAAACTGTCGGGATTCCGACAGTTTATTTTCACTCTAAAACCATGATTTTGAAGTAATTAAGAATCGTATCGCCCTGTAACTTGGAATGTATGCATGATTTATGATCCAATGTAAATCTGCAAGAAAATCTGCTTTCTAAGTTTTTTTTCGATGTTGAGGGCGTTCCCTGGAAAGATCACATAATATACCTTTAATGCGCTGTTAGATTCATCTCCCATATCATCCTTTATAGTTTCCTTAGTTTTAATTATACCTTTTGTATATATATATAGTGTGTCATTTGTGTGCACGGTCGTATTTGATAACTTTGATAAGAATGATTTGTTGGTTACAAATTAAACCGTTTAATTTAACTGTATTATCGTATTTAAGACTCTTATTTTTCTCAGACTAATGCCAAGATAATGAGAATGATTGCGGATTTGGAGTTAGAATTGTAAATAAATAATTAATTAGAGTTTGCAAATTAAAGGGGTCCAAATTGAGAAAACTCTGGGTCCAGTCACAAAACGCGGACGGACATTTTGTCTCAAATACCTCCTTTTCACCAGGATTTAGTTCCCTAAATTTTCTCTCTTCATGGCGGACATATTTTTTGGAAATCGCGGAGATAGCTTCAAAAACACAAGTTTTGGGAAATCGTGGAATGGTACGGAAAGACCCTTTCCGCATTTTTTGGAACAACTATGCGTACCCAATGTAGTCTCTCAAAAGAGGCGGTAAGGTAAGTATTGATTTCCCTGTGGCGCGACCTCACGATGGATGCCCGTTAGTTGACGCCGAATTTGCCGTTTTCGAACGATCGGCGTATAGTTTTGAAAAGTAAAACCAGGTGATAAGGTAGGGGAAGGAAGGGAAAGAAAGGGAGAAGGAGACAAAAAGGGAAGGAAAGGGAAAAGGGAAGGAGAAAGGAAGACAGGCAAATTAGTTGGAAAATTGCAGTTTGTCACGCCGGCCTCTTAACACCCTCACAAACCAATTTTGGTAGGCTACGTCAATAGACTCTTGTTGAGAAATATACCATTTGTGTAGGGTAGGCCAAAACACAACAAAATTCCAGACCAAGAAATCGCCATCGAGATAAACGCATTTCAGAAAGCGCCACAGATATTTCGTTATCAATGTGCCTAGTTGTTTCATTGCCCGAGTTGTTTTGTGGCCGAGTTGTGTGGGATGCAGAATTTCGGTGGCCGAGTTGTCTTTTGGCCGAGTTGTCCCGTAGGCCGAGTTGTCTCGAAGGCCGAGTTGTCTCGAAGGCCGAGTTGTCTTGGCCGAGTTGTCTCGAAGGCCGAGTTGTCCTGACACCGCTCTTCCGAATCAGAATCCGGGGAACAAAAATAAAAACATGACGCTCACCCGGCCTGAACACGATCACGAGTAGCTATGCTATGCAGTATAATAAAGTGAGTTTTAGTAGGGGATGAGAATCCGGGTCTAGTCTGTTTAAACATGAGCATACAGATAAACATGTGCATGGTCACAGATGTATGCAGATTGATTCTAAAACAACAACAACAAAACAACAATTCTATTTACGTACAGCCAAACCCACCGGTAAGATGCATGCAGTATAATAAAGTGAGTTTTAGTAGGGGATGAGAATCCGGGTCTAGTCTGTTTAAACATGAGCATACAGATAAACATGTGCATGGTCACAGATGTATGCAGATTGATTCTAAAACAACAACAACAAAACAACAATTCTATTTACGTACAGCCAAACCCACCGGTAAGATGCATGCAGGTTGATTCTAAAACAACAACAACAAAACAACAATTCTATTTACGTACAGCCAAATCCACCGGTAAGCGATGTTTTCCAGTCGGTAGGAGGAGGTCATGAATATTCAATGAGCTGACATGTTACAGCAGGTTAACTTGAAAAAAGGCCTCATAAATAAAAATTAATAGCATAAACTAGCAGGTTTACTAAAAAAAGGCCTACCAACAACCATCCCACTTGTTTTCAGGTGCTTTTTGACGCATATAGCGCGAGCGTGATGTGAATACCTCCTTCTACCGACTGGGAGTAATCGCTGGCAACCACATTAGACATAGAGGGCGGACTAAAAAGGTATGAGGTAGGAAACTCAAAACCTACCTTTTTAAACGTCTCCTATATCTTGCCATAGTTGTTGTTTTTCTCTGCGTACACTGTAACCATGCAGTCGGCGCGCGTTACACATAGCGCGCAGCAGTGCGCCATGCAAAATAAACGCGCACACGCACTTCACCCACGCACCCCTACACACGCGGGCGGGCAAATATTGGAGAAATACGCTGCGCCACGGGAGTTGGTTTCGGTTTAGGCCTTGGAGTTGCATAAGCCACGGGGGGGGGGGGGGGGGGTGACGGTTAGGGGGTGTGTGTAATGATCCCTTTAGGGCCTAGGTTATGCTATGGTTATGTATTTTGGGATGGGGTTAATAAAGAAATGTATTATTAAATTGCGTAACGATGGTGTCAGATGTGGGATTTGATACTTTATGTGACACGCGGGCGGACAAATATTGGAGAAGTACGGGAGATAGTTAAGGTTAGGCCTTGGCGTTGAGATAAATTGCGGGCGGGGAACTTTGGGCTTTGGGCTTGAGGTATGCCACGGGGAGGGGCGGGGGGGGGGGGGCGGTGACGAATGGGGGTTGTGTGTAATGATGTAATGTGGTTTGGGAGACAGGGGGTTAATGAAAAAATGTGATGCTAAATTGCGTAACGGATATGCCACTGGACGGGGGCGGGCCGGGAGGGGACAGGGAGGGGGAGGGACGGGTGGGGTACGGGAGATGGTTAAGGTTTAGGCCTTGGTGTTGAAATATGCCACGGGGCGTGTGCGGGCGGGGGGTAATTTTCAAAAAAAAATTAAATTGAAATTTAAAAACTTTTGAATTAGGCTACAAAGCCTTTTGATTTAAAACAAAAATGTTTTAAATATTGTTCTATTCCTATGTGTTTCGTTATAAATTTTCAACACTTTATTTTTGTAGGTGTCTATCTGGTAGGCCCTACTCCCTAGCGGGAGAGCCCGTCCGCAGGACGGGCGTGCCGCTAGTCTTACTATAATTCACCGTATGTTGTATGTTTGTATGTTTGTATGTTTGTTTGTATGTGTGTATCCATAAAAGGCTCCTTCATTTTACGTCTAAACGCCGTGAACGTTGCACCGATGAAAGATGATTATAATGTGAGTGTTATAAGCTATAAATGGCTGAAAACCGTTAAGAATTGACTGAGATATGAGCAAAATTATGTCCAATTTAGGCCTTTTCAGCCCGGCTTTTGAGACTAATTTCTACGGGCCATGTTTGTTTTTCTCTGCGTACACTGTAACCATGCAGTTGGCGCGCGTTACACATAGCGCGCAGCAGTGCGCCATGCAAAATAAACTCGCACACGCACTACACCCACGCACCCCTACACACGCGGGCGGGCAAATATTGGAGAAATACGCTGCGCCACGGGAGTTGGTTTCGGTTTAGGCCTTGGGGTTGCATAAGCCACGGGGCGGGAGCGGGGCGGTTAGGGGTTGTGTGTAATGATCCCTTTAGGGCCTAGGTTATGTTATGGTTATGTAGTTTGGGATGGGGTTAATAAAGAAATGTATTATTAAATTGCGTAACGATGGTGTCAGATGTGGGATTTGATACTGTATGTGACACGCGGGCGGACAAATATTGGAGAAGTACGCCGCGCTACGGGAGATAGTTAAGGTTAGGCCTTGGCGTTGAGATAAATTGCGGCGGGGAACTTTGGGCTTTGGGCTTGAGGTATGCCACGGGGAGGGGCGGGCGGGCGGTGACGAATGGGAGTTGTGTGTAATGATTTAATGTGGTTTGGGAGACTGAAAATAATGAACAAATGTGATGCTAAATTGCGTAACGGATATGCCACTGGACGGGGGCGGGCCGGGAGGTGGAGGGACGGGTGGGGTACGGGAGATGGTTAATGTTTTGGCCTTGGTGTTGAAATATGCCACGGGGCGTGTGCGGGCGGGGGGTAATTTTCATTTTTTTTTTAAATTTAAATTTAAAAACTTTTGAATTAGGCTACAAAACCTTTTGATTTAAAACAAAAATGTTTTAAATATTGTTCTATTCCTATGTGATTCGTTATAAATTTTCAACACTTTATTTTTGTAGGTGTCTATCTGGTAGGCCCTACTCCCTAGCGGGAGAGCCCGTCCGCAGGACGGGCGTGCCGCTAGTCATACTATAATTTGTCTTATGGTGTATGTATGTATGTATCCATAAAAGGCTCTCTCAGTTTGCAACTAAACGCCGTGAACTTTGCACTGATAAAAGATGATTATAATGTGAGTGTTATAAGCTATAAATGGCTGAAAACCGTACAGAATTGACCGAGATATGAGTAAAAAACCATGAAAATCCATGGATACGGGCCGTGTTTGTTTTGTTTATTTTCATGCGTACTGCAACCATGCATTCGGCGCCTAACACATATCGCGTCGTAGTGCGCCGTGCAAAATAAACGCTCACACGCACTACACCCACGCACCCCTACACACGCGGGCGGGTAAATATTGGAGAAATACGCGGCTCCACGGGAATTGGTTACGGTTTTAGGCCTTGGGGTTGAGATAAGCCACGGGGCGAGGCGGAGACGGGGACGGGGTGGGAACGGCGGCGGGTCGAAGACCGGGGGACATGGAGGGGCGGGGACGGCTGGGGGCGGCGGGGTGGAGGGGGTCTAATGAAGAAATGTGGTTTGGGAGGCACGGCCTTGGGGGTTAAGATATGCCACGGGCGGGCGGGGCGGGGGCAGTGACGAATGGGGGTTGTGTGTAACGATGTAATGTGATTTAAGAGGCAGGGGTATATGAAGAAATGTGATGCTAAATTGCGTAACGGATATGCCACGGAGCGGATGGAGGCGGGCAGGGCGGGGAGTGACTGGTGGGGTACGGGATATGGTTAAGGTTTAGGCCTTGGAGTTTAAATATGGCACGGGCATGGGCGGGCGGGAGGGGGGGGGGCGGTCTTTTTATTTGTTTTAAATGAAATTTGAAAACTTTTAAATTATACAAAACCTTTTGATTTAAAACAAAAATGTTTTAAAGATTGTTCTATTCCTATGTGTTTCGTTATAAATTTTCCAACACATATGTGTTGTTTCATTTTGTAGGTGTTCTATCTGGTAGGCCTACTCCCTAGCGGGAGAGCCCGTCCGAAGGACGGGCGTCCCGCTAGTATAGATAATAGTTTCAATGCAAAAAGATTCATCCAATGAATATATTGATGTAGCGCCGACAGGTAGCACTCACTCAGAGCTCTCATGAAATCTGAATATTCTACCTCATTGCAAATTCACACCTTTTGTACTGTTTTTATGCAAGGAACACAATGGACTACCTGTGTTGTCCTCATTTTGCTGCATTTTCCTGATATTTTTGGATTTTTGTCAATTGGATGGAGATATATTTCTCATAACTTTGCACTGATAAAAGATGATTATAATGTGAGTGTTATAAGCTATAAATGGCTGAAAACCGTACAGAATTGACCGAGATATGAGTAAAAAACCATGAAAATCCATGGATACGGGCCGTGTTTGTTTTGTTTATTTTCATGCGTACTGCAACCATGCATTCGGCGCCTAACACATATCGCGTCGTAGTGCGCCGTGCAAAATAAACGCTCACACGCACTACACCCACGCACCCCTACACACGCGGGCGGGTAAATATTGGAGAAATACGCGGCTCCACGGGAATTGGTTACGGTTTTAGGCCTTGGGGTTGAGATAAGCCACGGGGCGAGGCGGAGACGGGGACGGGGTGGGAACGGCGGCGGGTCGAAGACCGGGGGACATGGAGGGGCGGGGACGGCTGGGGGCGGCGGGGTGGAGGGGGTCTAATGAAGAAATGTGGTTTGGGAGGCACGGCCTTGGGGGTTAAGATATGCCACGGGCGGGCGGGGCGGGGGCAGTGACGAATGGGGGTTGTGTGTAACGATGTAATGTGATTTAAGAGGCAGGGGTATATGAAGAAATGTGATGCTAAATTGCGTAACGGATATGCCACGGAGCGGATGGAGGCGGGCAGGGCGGGGAGTGACTGGTGGGGTACGGGATATGGTTAAGGTTTAGGCCTTGGAGTTTAAATATGGCACGGGCATGGGCGGGCGGGAGGGGGGGGGCGGTCTTTTTATTTGTTTTAAATGAAATTTGAAAACTTTTAAATTATACAAAACCTTTTGATTTAAAACAAAAATGTTTTAAAGATTGTTCTATTCCTATGTGTTTCGTTATAAATTTTCCAACACATATGTGTTGTTTCATTTTGTAGGTGTTCTATCTGGTAGGCCTACTCCCTAGCGGGAGAGCCCGTCCGAAGGACGGGCGTCCCGCTAGTATAGATAATAGTTCCAATGCAAAAAGATTCATCCAATGAATATATTGATGTAGCGCCGACAGGTAGCACTCACTCAGAGCTCTCATGAAATCTGAATATTCTACCTCATTGCAAATTCACACCTTTTGTACTGTTTTTATGCAAGGAACACAATGGACTACCTGTGTTGTCCTCATTTTGCTGCATTTTCCTGATATTTTTGGATTTTTGTCAATTGGATGGAGATATATTTCTCATATCAGTGCACTACTGGTCTCATCATTGTGTGTTATGTATTGATTGAGTATGTCACACTCCCGGTCACACTAATGATCTACACATGGATGAATCTACATTTGTTATCTAGTGATTGAGTATGTCACACTATCTACACGTCACACTCACATGGCTGAATCTTCATTTGTTATCTAGTGATTGAGTATGTCACACTACCTACACATGGCTGAATCTACATTATTTGCTATTGTAACAACCATATTGATTCTTGGAGTCATGACTCGTGACTACTACTACCAAGGCCTATACAGTCACCAACAAAACTAACTGTAGTAGAGAGGACTTGATTGCTTTAAACACAACCAGCACTGTTCCTCCCATAGTGTATAACAAACTTAAAGAACTTGGTATGTACCGTATATGTGCCGTTAAACCAACAAGGAGAGGTATCAGATCTTTGAATAAATGTGCAAGTTCAAAATGCTCCCGTTTTGCTGCCTGGAATGCCCAGTCTATGATAAATAAGTCTGTTGACATCTGTGACTTTATCAATAACTATTTATCGGCCTCGGCCAACTCCTAGTAACAAATTCAAAACTTCACATTTCTTTGAGGAATTTTCTAGTTTCCTCGAGAACATCAGTGTCATGACATGTCACTTTGTTATCTGCGGAGACTTCAATTTCCATATGGACATTCCCAGTGAATATGAGACTAAAGTCTTCAGTGGTATTCTGGAATCTGCTGCTCTGACTCAATTAGTAACGGAGCCGACACACAAGTATGGTCACATGCTAGATCTTTTAATCACTAGTGAGGAAAGGAACTGTATTAGCAATGTTGCTGTGCTGAGTAGCCTTCCTTCTGATCATTTTGCTACTCTGTTTAATGCTTCTTTGCTTCGTGTACCTGTTACAAAGCGCACTGTTAAGTTCCGTAAAACCCGTGAAATAGACCACGATCAGTTCCGTGCGGATATCAGGAACTCAGCTCTCATAAAGGACCCTGCTCAAGACCTGAATGATCTCACAAAACAATACCAATGTGTTCTTAAAGAACTCCTTGACCAGTATGCACCAGAGAAATCTCGTCAAGTCTCTCTTCGACCACATGCTCCGTGGTATGAAGATTCACTTCGTATCTTGAAACGCGAGAAACGCTCATTGGAGAGAAAGTATCGTAAATCTGGCTTGACTGTGGACAGAGGAGCACTGCGTGTCAAAAGCTCTGAGTACAGTAAGTCCCTTACAGAAGCAAAGAGACAATACCACCGGCAGGAAATTAGTGAAAGCGATCAGAAACAGCTGTTTCGGGTGGTTGATAAACTTACTGTTCACCGCCCCTCCCAACTTCTTCCATCTCATTCATCTAAGAAAGACCTTGCCAGGGACTTTGCTATCTTTTTTCATGATAAGATACGCAAACTGCTTCTTGCCCTTGATGTTTCTGTGAAACGCGATCTTACTGTGGATCTGCAAGAAAACTGTACAAGCCAGTTTAACAATTTCCAGAAACTTACAGTGGATGATGTTTGGAAAATCATAAAAGGATCAAGTATGAAATCATGTGACCTTGATCCATTACCTGCCCACATTACATCGCAGCACTTGGATGTTCTTTTACCATCAATAACTCGGATCACAAATATGTCACTGCAACAGGGCGTCTTTCCATCTGACTTAAAATCAGCTCTGGTATCTCCTCTTCTGAAAAAGCCCAGTCTTGATCCTGAAATTAAAAAGAACTACCGGCCTATCTCCAATTTGGCCTTCGTTGGTAAAGTCATTGAGCGGTCGGCTATGCAGCAGTTTGTTTCCTACTTGTCTGCAAACGATCTTTTTGCAAATTCTCAATCTGCGTACAGACAGTATTTTAGCACTGAAACTGCTCTAGTACGGGTTTATAATGACCTTTTGATTGCTCTTGACAACAAGGATGAGGCTATTCTTGTGCTCCTGGACCTTACAGCGGCATTCGATACTATCGATCATTCTGTGTTGCTTAACCGCTTAAAGACCAGGTTTGACATTGGTGGTAATGCGCTGAAATGGTTTTCCTACTACCTTGAGGAAAGACAGCAAGTTGTTAACATCGGTGGTGAAAGATCAGATCCTATTAGTATGAAATGGGGGATACCACAGGGCTCGGTTGCTGGTCCCGTTTTTTAATTTTATATACTACTCCTGTTGAAGACATTATCAGAGCTCACGGACTTTCATGTGTCATTTATGCAGATGATACGCAGTTATTTATCACCATGCGTGCTGATCAAAGAGCAGCAGCAGCTGAAAGAATTGAAAAATGTGTTCATGATATCAAGACATGGATGATGGCCAATTACCTCATGTTAAATGATAGCAAAACAGAGGTACTCCACATCTCTTCAAAATTCTCCAACGTTTCCAACATTTCTACATTAACTGCAGGTGATTCTCAAGTGACTCCAGCTTGTAAGGTTCGCAACCTGTGCAATTTTTGACTCTCATTTACTTATGTCCCCTCATGTCAATAACATATGCCGCGGTGCTTCCTTCGCTTTGAGAAAGATCGGTAAAATTCGTCGTTACCTGGATAAATCAACCACAGAACAGTTAATCCATGCTTTTGTTTCCTCCAGACTGGACAATAATAACATTCTTCTCACTGGTTTGCCTTCAAAGGACATTTCAAAACTTCAAAGAATTCAAAATTCCGCTGCCAGACTCGTTACTTTCACCAAAAGGCGAGAACACATTACACCAGTTCTCCGAGACCTCCAATTGGTTGCCAGTTCTTGACAGGATCATTTTTAAAATTCTTCTCCTCGCATATAAAGTTCGTCATGACATGGCACCAATGTATTTGTGTGAACTTCTCCATCCATATGTTCCAACCAGGACACTACGTTCTTCAAGTCAAGATCTGCTGCAAACTCCATCATGTCGGACAAAAACTTACGGCGAAAGAGCATTTTCCATCATCGCTCCGAAACTCTGGAATGATCTGCCATATGAAATTCGTCATGCGCCATCCATCCATCAATTCAAGAACTCTCTCAAAACTCATACATGTATGTTCCATTTGTCATGTTTGTGTGAATTGTGCTTTATGATGTAGTTTTATTATGCTCTGTTTCAGCGCATTGGGATGTTTTTCAAATATTGTTGCGCTTTATAAGTACTGCTTATTATTATCCATGTACCTCTTCTTCTGAATAAATCTGTTGGGCACTTGGGGCCCTTTGGGGCTGCTGTCTGGGGCCCCGTACAGGCAAAAGTTGCTGTCATTGGTATCTTTGTATACCTTATGTGTTATAGTTCCGATGCAAAAAGTTTCATCATGTACCTCTTCGGCTGATTAAAACCATATTTGGGGCCCTTTGGGGCTACTGTCTGGGGCCCCGTACAGGCATAAGTTGCTGTCATTGGTATTTTTGTATATCCTATCATGCAATAGTTCCAAATCAAAAAGATTCACCCATGTACCTCGTCGGCTGAATAAATCATTTGGGCCCTTTGGTGCTACTGTCTGAGGCCCCGCACAGGCAAAAGTTGCTGTCATTGACATTTTTGTATACCCCAATGTGTAATAGTTCCAATGCAAAAAGTTTCATCCATGTACCTCTTCGGCTGATTAAAACCATATTTGGGGGCCTTTGGGGCTACTGTCTGGGGCCCGTACAGGGAAAAGTTGCTGTCATTGCTACCGTTGTTACAAGTATACCCTCTAAGGAAACATATCCAACAAGTTTTGTCCATGTACCTCTTCAGCTGATTAAACAAATTTTCGGCCCCCTATATCGTGACACTCAGGGCCCCCGTACAGTATTTCTGTACCTTCTCAGCTGATCAAACCTTCTGGGCTCCCGGCCTATATTGTCGGTAGTGATTGTTTAATTAGTAATTATATTATATTATGTGGGAGCCTAAAAGTTCCAGAAATGTTATATAACCTAAACGCATAAAAGTGGGATTTGGGGGGATTGCAAATTCAATTAGTGGGGGAAATGACTGGGTGGTGGAAGACCAATTGGTATTAGACTCAATGGGTTTTAGACGAAATGGTTATTAGACTATATGTGCATTAGACCAAATGGTTATTCGACCAAATGAATATTAGACCAAGTGGAAATTATACCATATTAGACCAATTGACATTAGACCAACTGGATATTAGACCAATTGGATATTAGACTAAATGGTTATTAGACCAATTGGATGTTAAAACCAACTGACATTTAGCCCAACTGGTGTTAGACCAATTGGTATTAGACCAAATGGGTATTAGACCAAAATGATTTTAGACCTTATGGCGAGTCACCAATCTAACATTTACCTTGACATGGTCACTAATATGTCATTTTGACATTACATGATCGCAAACCGATTCTACATATTGTCGCGGGGCGGGAGCGAAGCGCGATAGCCAAGTGTGCAGAATATTTATCAGGTCTGACACCACCAAATTTTGCGCGTGGCTGAGGGTTAAATTTTGAAACCTATTTAATTTATTTACTGGCCACGTGAGTTCGTTTGCAGGGCAGAACCTGCGTTTTCTATTCATTAACGAGTAAACTAAGACTCTGAACAATTTCTAGGTTTCACAGTTTTTTTTCACTCTCCTTCTTCAATAACAATGCTACAAAAAAATACCACAACTTCGGGTTAATTTAAAATATCCAACAAGTTACAACTTCGCACAAAAAACTTCAATGATAATTTAGGTTGGGTAAAAGGTCTAATATCAACTGTCACTTGGTCAAATATCTAACAACAGTCCGTCCTACTACTCGTCCTACCGTCAGTCAGTACTACAACCAGTCCTACAGTCCGTACCACTCCTCGTCCAACCCGTACTTCCACCTTATAACACTTCGGTAAACACCTATGAATAATAAAAGTACATGTTAATTTTCCGTACATACAAAATCAATAATACATGTACACATATAACTACTTTGAACATAAGATATGAGTGATTTGAAAGCGAGAGATGGGTAGGTTCAGCTAGA